>CM070836.1:38203444-38205944 GCA_036326025.1 Chrosomus eos | reverse complement strand
CCTGTCAAATATCAACTGAGTTCTGTCAGATTTTATTACCAACTATAAACTGATAATGTGAGAAATGTTGAAGGTGTTAACCATAATAACTATAATAACTATAATAACCTCATACAGTTTTCTCTGACCTCCTCCAGACACTGACGCCGAGAACAAGAAGTTCGTTTTTGAGCTCAATGGAGACAAATGGATGGTAACTATCCGAAAACGCTTTTGTTTTTCAAACGCATTTGTACTGTCCGTGACTTAAAGGATAATTCTGGTATTTAGCACTTTGAGTCTATGTTCTAGTGTGTTTTGGATGAGCTAGAGTGGTGGACACAGAAATGTTGACGATGGGTCCTGTCTCGACTTTTTGACTCTTTTAGAATCGCCTCTGAGCGCTTCAGAGTGGCTGTCTATGGGCATGCACAAACATGTGCTTAAAACAACCCAACGTTCGTTTTCAAAACTGTGACACTCACCGAGTGGTTAGTGGTGTTCGTTGATGATTAAAAACAAGTAGCGTAGCGAAATACAGTTTCTGTCGTGTTTTATTTGGCATTTTGTAAAATCGCATTGATGTCTGTTGGAGGACTCATTGCTCATTGATATTACTGCGCTAGCGGAGTGTGCTAACGCTTCAGACTCAAATATCCAGCGAAAGTTTATACGCGGTTGTGAGGTATCTGAAAAAATAGTTCCACTATAGCAAATAACACGGATTGAAATCATACATTGCCTCGATATATTTGTTTTTAACGATATATTTGTTTTTGTTTTCAACGAACACCACTAACCACTCGGTGAGTGTCACAGTTTTGAAAACGAACGTTGGGTTGTTTTAAGCACATGTTTGTGCATGCCCATAGACAGCCACTCTGAAGCGCTCAGAGGCGATTCTAAAAGAGTCAAAAAGTCGAGACAGGACCCATCGTCAACATTTCTGTGTCCACCACTCTAGCTCATCCAAAACACACTAGAAAATAGACTCAAAGTGCTAAATACCCGAATTATGCGTTAACTATGATTGCGATTTGCAGAAATTACCCGAAGATCTCCAGTTTATGACGTATCTGAGGGAATGGCACATCCACGCAACGAAGATTCGTGAGATTCCCACGTACATCGAGGCGTTCGTGGATCTGCGTGTTCTGGACGTTCCCAAGAACGGACTGACGAAGATTCCTGTGGAGATCGGTACGTGTCTCTAAACCTCAGATCTCACTCTGAATTAAAGGGATAGTTCACCCAAAAAATATAAACTCTGTCAGTAATTACTCTCCCTCATGTTGTTCAACCCCGTAAGACTTTCCTTCATCTTCAGAACACAAATGAAGATATTTGTGATTAAATCTGAGAGCTGGGTCACTCCTCCATAGGCTTCTGGCCCAGAAAAGTTATTAAAGAAATCGTTAAAATAGTCCAAGTGACTACTACAAGTAGCTATGTTTCCATCCACACGTTTTTATCCGCATTAAGTGATATCGAATGAAAAATGTCTTATGGAAACAGTAAAATTCGATTGAATTTCATGAATATCGACTCAAATGCGTTTGGTCTCATGGGATTTTATCTTGATGGATATACGGCTTATGCGATAAACGCTGATGGAAACGTTATTACGGCGCGATCCATTTTGTCTAGCAAAACTTTGTTCGCAAATGTTTGCTTGAATGTTGTGCGAAAATAAATGGAAACACCTTAAAATGTCTCATATCAATTTGATCGCAAAACAGCATGTGACGTCATTACACACAGGTTTATATTCGCTTTAAAGCCGTTGGATGGAAACACACGTTCACCAGCTTTATTCACATGAGGTTTTTCACCGAACTTCAGATAATTCCATTGACGAGTGGATGGAAACTTGGCAAGTGTTTATATCTTTTGGGTGAACTATCCCTTTAAACACTCATTATTATTATCCCACACACTGGAAGTCACACACACACGTCTCGTCTTTCACAGGAAAACTGATCAATCTGAGGGAATTAAATGTGAATTATAATAAACTGATGAGCATTCCAGCTGAACTCGGAGAATGTGAGAATCTAGAACGATTAGAGATGACGGCGAACAGAAGTCTGTCTGAGCTTCCCTTCGAGGTACAACCTTCACTTCTGATAATAATCACTCATATACAGTACTGTTCAAAAGTTTGGGTCAATACGATTAAAAAAAAAGAAGAAATTAATACTTTTCTTCAGAAAGGACGCATTAAATTGATCAAAAGTGACAGTAAAGACATTTATAATAATGCTAAATATTTCTTTTTTAATTAAATGCTTTTCTCTTGAACTTTTAAAGAATCCTGAAAAAAATGAATCACTGTTTGCACAAAAATATTAAACTGTTTTCAACTGTGATAATAATCATAAATGTTTCTTGAGCATCAAATCATCATATTATAGTGATTTCTGAAGGATCATGTGACACTGAAGACTGGAGTAATGATGCTGAAAATTCACAGGAATAAATTACAATTTACTATATATTCACATAGAAAACAGATGATTTA
>CM070836.1:38178444-38200944 GCA_036326025.1 Chrosomus eos | reverse complement strand
TTTCGTCTGTTAAGCGGCCCAGACCTCCACCTGAAGTGGTTTGAGCGATCGGATTTAAATCCGTCTCGAATGCGTTACGGATGGCATTTACAGCCCGCTGTTTACATCATCATCATCATGATTATGATCGCATTAGTGATGCGCAGATCCAAGTAATAATATTCCAATTAATTGCGGGTAAATTAGAGGTAGGCTACATCAATATATAAATAAATGAAAAACATAATGTTTTAATGATTTTAATAAAGAGACTGAACTCTAATTTCCTGGTAAAACAGTGAGCGTGCTTTTTACTTTCGTTTTCAACAATGTGTTAGTAAAGTATTTACACACACTTAATGTACCAATGCTGCTTTCTTGCTGCAATAACCCTCTGGGCTCTTCATCTGTTGTCGTCTGCAACATGTTAGTATCAAAATTAGCGCAATCATAGTGTCACATGATCAACGCGACTAGTCGACGTCAAGCTTAAAGCGTCGCGGCATTCCATTAAGGTCGACTAGTCGACTAATCGACTAGTCGGTTCAACCCCTAGTGTGTGTGTGTGTGTGTGTGTGTGTGTGTGTGTGTGTGTGTGTGTGTGTGTGTGTGTGGTGAGTGGTGTGTGTGTGTGTGTGTGTGTGTGTGAGTGAGTGTGTGTGAGTGAGAGTGAGTGTGTTTGAGAGTGAGTGTGAGTGAGTGAGAGTGTGAGTGTGTGTGAGAGTGAGAGTGTGAGTGAGTGTGTGAGAGTGAGTGAGTGTGTGAGAGTGAGTGTGAGTGTGTGAGAGTGTGAGATTGTGAGTGAGTGAGTGAGTGAGTGAGATTGAGAGTGAGTGTGAGTGTGTGAGAGTGAGTGAGTGAGAGTGTGAGTGTGTGTGTGAGTGAGTGAGTGAGTGAGTGAGTGAGAGTGTGAGTGTGTGTGTGAGTGAGTGAGTGAGTGAGTGGTGAGTGAGTGAGTGAGTGTGTGTGTGTGTGAGTGTGTGAGAGTGAGTGTGAAAGTGAGAGTGTGAGAGTGTGAGTGAGTGAGTGTGTGAGAGTGAGTGTGAGTGAGAGTGTGTGTTAGGGCTGCACGATTAATCGAATTTTAATCACGATCACGGTTTTGGCTTCCCACGATCAAATTCGCGTGATCGAGCGATATTTTAAATGCGTCATTCAGTTCACAGAAAGCTTTTTTTTTTGCCAATCTAGCGCACCGTAAACCAGTGTCTGATCACGTGCCTCCATGAGCCCAGGTGCGCGAGAGAGACCTACGGTCTGCGTGCGGGCGACAGTGCACGAGAGAGACCGAGTGTCCTCAGAGCGTGCTCAAAAGTGTGCGAGAGATACCGAGTGTGTCTGCGTGCGAGCAACAGCGCGCGCCTACCGATTGTGTCTGCGTGCGAGCAACAGCGCGCGCCTACCGATTGTGTCGCGCGCGAGAGAGACTACGTGTCCACTGGCACGGAGCGAGCGGAGCGGAGCGAGCGTTTTCAATTAATTCCTATGGAAGTCGAGCTTCACGCTCGCGTAGTGCATTTTGGGATTGACAGCGGACCGGAGAAAGCGTTGAGAGCGTCAAAAGGTTGGGCAGTTCTCGACTTTATGCAAATATCAAGCGAAAAACGCGGTCGGCAGCCAATTGATGTGCGGTTCGGGATGTGACGTCTGTTTTGATATTTTAAAAATATGCAAATTGTGCTGGAGTTTATGCTGGATTTAGTGCGTAAATAATTTTGTTTACAAATTAGACGCTTTGTAGTTGTTATGTTAAATAATTCATTTTGGATGTGTTCATTGTGATTATACTGGCTGGGTTTATAAAAGTTTATAAAATTGACGGGATATCTTGCTTGGGGCAAAATGTAAACAAAGCTTGTCTATTTCCGAATCTAATCGCGTGCATCTCTGATGATTATACTGTGTGTATGTTGAAAAAAACATAGATTAAACACACTCGCAACAGACACACCCCAAAGCAGAGACGTTATAGCGTTGCCAGCGGCACTGAGCGGAGTTTTGCCGCTGTAGTGGACACGCACCGTCATGGTGTGTTCACACCGAACGCGAATTTAATCGTTTGCGCGAGTAGATTACATACAAAGTCAATGCAAAGACGCGAATAGACGCATCATTCGCGCCGGGCGTTGCGAATGACGCGAATTGGGCGATGCGTTTTGCCGCGAACGTCTTCCGCGCAAGTTGAAAAATTTGAACTCGAGCGGAAGATTCGCATGACGCTTTGTTGCGCCAGCCAATCAACGAAGAGCATGCGAGAAATCCTGTCAGTGACCCCAGAGCCGTTGAAACTGAGCGACCCTAGCAGGTTATCAAACTGGGCACCCATCATCCTCAAATAGCGCTGGAAGCGGCTGTCATCCAGGCGCAGTTCCTGAAGAAGACTGTGAAATTCACCGAGTTGAGTTCGCCTCTGGATGGTGCTGTGAACACAGACACGTCGGCGTTTGGCTTTCCTCCGTATTTGGGACTTCCACAACAAGTACAGAGCAGCAATATCTTTTATTTCAGACATGACGGAAACGTATGCCAGAAAGAAATTGTGTTGTTGTTTTTTTTTATTCGCAAGTGACACGGACGCGCGAATGGGTTCAAAATGTTCAAGCGTCTAACTAGACGCGATAGACGCGTATTTGACGCTCTATTCGCGTTCGGTGTGAACACACCATAACGGTGCGTGTCCACTGGCACGGAGCGAGCGGAGCGGAGCGAGCGTTTACAATTCAATCCTATGGAAGTCGAGCTTCACGCTCGCGTAGTGCATTTTGGGATTTACAGCGGACCGGTGAAAGCGATGAGAGCGTCAAAAGGTTGGGCAGTTCTCGACATTATGCAAATATCAAGCGAAAAACGCGGTCGGCAGCCAATTGATGTGCGGTTCGGGATGTGACGTCTGTTTTGAGATTTTAAAAATATGCAAATTGTGCCGGAGTTTATGCTGGATTTAGTGCGTAAAAAAATTTGTTTACAAATTAGACGCTTTGCAGTTGTTATATATGTTAAAGAATTCATTTTGGATGTTCATTGTGATTAAACTGGTTGGGTTTATACAAGTTTATAAAATTGACGGGATGATCTTTGCTTGGGGCATTTATGTAAACAAAGCTTTTCTATTTCCGAATGTAATCGCGTGCATCTCTGATGATTATACTGTGTGTATGTTGAAAAAAAACATAGATTAAACACACTCGCAACAGACACACCCCAAAGCAGAGACGTTATAGCGTTGCCAGCGGCACTGAGCGGAGTTTTGCCGCTGTAGTGGACACGCACCGTAATGGTGTGTTCACACCGAACGCGAATAGAGCGTCAAATACGCGTCTATCGCGTCTAGTTAGACGCTTGAACATTTTGAACCCATTCGCGCGTCCGTGTCACTTGCGAATAAAAAAAACAACAACACAATTTCTTTCTGGCATACGTTTCCGTCATGTCTGAAATAAAAGATATTGCTGCTCTGTACTTGTTGTGGAAGTCCCAAATACGGAGGAAAGCCAAACGCCGACGTGTCTGTGTTCACAGCACCATCCAGAGGCGAACTCAACTCGGTGAATTTCACAGTCTTCTTCAGGAACTGCGCCTGGATGACAGCCGCTTCCAGCGCTATTTGAGGATGATGGGTGCCCAGTTTGATAACCTGCTAGGGTCGCTCAGTTTCAACGGCTCTGGGGTCACTGACAGGATTTCTCGCATGCTCTTCGTTGATTGGCTGGCGCAACAAAGCGTCATGCGAATCTTCCGCTCGAGTTCAAATTTTTCAACTTGCGCGGAAGACGTTCGCGGCAAAACGCATCGCCCAATTCGCGTCATTCGCAACGCCCGGCGCGAATGATGCGTCTATTCGCGTCTTTGCATTGACTTTGTATGTAATCTACTCGCGCAAACGATTAAATTCGCGTTCGGTGTGAACACACCATGACGGTGCGTGTCCACTACAGCGGCAAAACTCCGCTCAGTGCCGCTGGCAACGCTATAACGTCTCCGCTTTGGGGTGTGTCTGTTGCGAGTGTGTTTAATCTATGTTTTTTTTCAACATACACACAGTATAATCATCAGAGATGCACGCGATTACATTCGGAAATAGAAAAGCTTTGTTTACATAAATGCCCCAAGCAAAGATCATCCCGTCAATTTTATAAACTTGTATAAACCCAACCAGTTTAATCACAATGAACATCCAAAATGAATTCTTTAACATATATAACAACTGCAAAGCGTCTAATTTGTAAAAAAATTTTTTTACGCACTAAATCCAGCATAAACTCCGGCACAATTTGCATATTTTTAAAATCTCAAAACAGACGTCACATCCCGAACCGCACATCAATTGGCTGCCGACCGCGTTTTTCGCTTGATATTTGCATAATGTCGAGAACTGCCCAACCTTTTGACGCTCTCATCGCTTTCACCGGTCCGCTGTCAATCCCAAAATGCACTACGCGAGCGTGAAGCTCGACTTCCATAGGATTGAATTGTAAACGCTCGCTCCGCTCCGCTCGCTCCGTGCCAGTGGACACGCACCGTTAGTGACAGTGCGCGTGAGAGACCGAGTGTGAGCATTAGTAAATTGCATTAGTAAATTGGTACATACTACATATATATATTTACTATATAAGAGGCATGGAAGTTCGATTAATGGACTCCAATAATCAGTCCTACAAACGTCTTGTTTTGACCTATTGTTTAACAAATAGAAATAATTTGAGCACATAAACTTTCACATGGAGAATTAAATAGATTAAATTTATGCAGTAAGACTTCACAACTAATCACTGACACTGTAGGCCTACCACAACATTTTACATTTCTTAAGCGTCAAATAACAATGACTATGAATTTCATCCATTAATCGAACTTCCATAGTGCAGTTCTGCCTTGAAATGTTCTCATTTGGTTACATTCTGTTATGGAATATTTGTTTTTTTATTGATTGTATATTTTGCGTGTTTTATTCACATCCATTATGCAGGTACAATGCAAGTTTATATTTTGCTTCCTAAAATAGATTTACACAATGTAAAATAGTGCCCTGTTGAAGTTTTGCTACATTTTCTTATTGTTTCTTTATTCTTAAGGGATGCACTGAATTTTGTGAATAAGAGGACTATTTTATTAGATACACATACATTAGCAGAATGTAGCACAATATGGATGTGAAAGCAGTTATAATTAGCTATGTGGCAATAAAATTTGTTTGGTTAATCAACAATAATGTGATAATAATCGTGATCTCAATATTGATCAAAATAATCGTGATTATCATTTTGGCCAAATCGTGCAGCCCTAGTGTGTGTGTGTGAGTGAGAGTGAGTGTAGTGAGTGAGTAGTGTTTGTGATGAGCTGAGTGTTGTGTGATGTTTTGAGTGTTGTGGTGGTTGGTGTGTGTGTGTGTGTGTTTGTGATGTGTGATGTGTGTGTGTGTGTGTGTGTGTGATGAGTGTAGTGTGTAGTAGATAGTATGCGTGATAGATGTGTATAGTGTGATTGAGATGGATTGATAGATGATGAATGTGATTGATTTTGGTGAGGAAGATGTGGAGTAGTGGTGTGTTGAGTGAGTGATGTGTGAGGTGGTGAGTGAGTGTGTGTGAGAGTGAGTGTGAGTGTGAGTGAGTTTGTGGTGGATTGAGTGTGAGAGTGGGTGTGAGAGTGTGGTGAGATTGAGATTGGGTGAGTGGTGTGAGAGTGAGTGTGTGTGGTGGGTGAGGTGAGTGTTGTGAGTGAGTGTGGGTGTGGTGAGATTGGTTGGGTGGTGTGGTGAGTGTGAGTGAGTGAGTGTGTGAGTGATGTGTGTGAGGTGGTGAGGTGAAGTGGAGGTGAGTGGTGTGTGAGAGGTGAGTGGGTGTGTGGAGTGAGTGTGAGTGAGTGTGTGAGAGTGAGGTGAGTGAGAGTGAGAGTGAGGTGTGTGTGGAGTGAGTGTGTGAGGTGTGTGAGTGGAGTGGTGTGAGTGTGATGTGGATGTGAGTGTGTGTGGTGAGAGTGAGTGTGTGTGTGTGTGTGTGGTGTGTGTGTGTGTGTGTGTGGTGGTGTGGAGTGTGAGTTGTGGTGCAATGCGAGTGAAAGTGGTGGTGTGGTGTGTGTGGTAGTGGTGGGTGGTGTGTGGTGTGGTGTGTGGTGTGTGTGAGTGGTGAGTGAGTGTGTGTGTGTGTGTGTGTGTTGTGTGTGTGTGTGTGTGGTGTGTGATGTGAGTGAGTGAGTGAGTGAGTGAGGTGTGTTGAGATGAGGTGGAGTGTGAAATGGAGAGAGTATGTGTGTGTGAGAGTGAGTGTGTGTGGTGTGTGTGGATGTGTGTGTGTGTGTGTGTGGTGTGTGTGTAGTGTGGTGTGTGAGGGAGAGTGTGGTGGAGTGAGTGTGTTGGAGTGAGGTGTGTGGAGTGGTGTGGTGGGTGTGGTGTGGGAGTGGAGTGGTGTGTGAGTGGTGGTAGTTGAGGTGGTGGAGTGTGTGTGATGTAGTGTGAGATGTGGTGATGTGAGTGAGATAGTGGTTAGTTGATGTGAGTGGTGTGGTGTGAGAGTGAGAGTGAGTGTGTGGTGTGAGTGGTGAGTGTGTGGTGAGTGTGGTGAGTGTGGTGTGGGTGGGATGTGTGTGAGAGAGTGTGAGGTGTGAGTGGAGTGAGTGGGTGAGTGAGAGTGTGAGTGTAGTGAGTGATGTGTGAGGTGTGAGAGTGAGTGGAGTGGTGTGGAGTGAGAGTGTGTGAGAGAGTGAGAGGGTGTGTGTGAGTGAGAGTGAGTGTGAGGAGTGTGTGTGTGTGTGGTGTGTGGTGGTGTGAGTGAGTGGTGAGTGAGTGTGTGTGTGTGTGTGGTGTGTGTGTGAGTTGTGTGTGTGTGGTGTGTGTGTGTGTGGTGTGTGAGTGTGGTGTGTGTGAGGGTGAGTGGAGTGGTGAGTGAGTGGTGTGAGTAGGAGTGTGGGTGTGAGTGGAGTGGGTGAGTGTGGAGGGTGAGTGAGGTGTGAGTGTGAGTGTTGAGTGGTGAGTGTGGTGGTTGGTGTGTGTGTGAGTGAGTGATGTGGTGTGAGTGTGGTGTGTGAGAGGTGAGTGGTGGAGTGAGTGTGGAGTGAGTGTGAGTGTGAGTGTGTGGTGTGAGTGAGTAGAGTGAGGTGAGTGTGTGTGGAGTGAGTGGTGTGAGTAGTGTGTGTGATGTGTGTGAGAGTGAGTGGTGTGTGAGTGTGTGGTGTGGTGTGTGGTTGTGATGAGTGGTGTGGTGAGTGTGAGTGTGTGAGTGAGTGTGGTGTGTGAGTGAGTGTGAGTGGTGTGGTGGTGGTGTGAGTGGGAGTGTGAGTGAGTGAGTGGTGAGTGTGAGTGAGTGATGTAGTGAGTGAGTGAGTTGTGAAGTGTGGTGGGTGGTGAGTGAGATGTGTGAGTGGTGTGAGAGTGGAGTGAGAGTGTGTGTGAGTGAGTGGTGTGAGTGAGTGTGTTGAGTGTGTGAGTGAGGTGATGTGAGTGAGTGTGGTGTGATGTGAGGTGTGATGAGTGTGTGAGAGTGAGTGTGAGTGGTGATGGTGTAGTGGTGGTGTAGTGAGGTGATGGTGAGTGAGTGTGGTGGTGTGAGTTGGGTGTGGGTTGAGTGGTGGTGAGGTGTGAGTGGTGTGTGAGGGTGAGTGATGTGAGTGGAGTGTGTGTGTGAGTGAGTGTGTGAGTTGGTGATGTGTGGTGTGTGTGAGTAGTGAGTGAGTGTGTGAGTGTGTGAGTTGGTGGGTGGTGTGAGTGAGTGTGTGTGTGTGTGTGGATGTGAGTGAGTGAGTGTTGAGATGGATGTGTGAGGAGTGTGAATGAGAGTGGTGTGTGAGAGTGAGAGTGGTGAGTGAGTGTGGTGTGTTGGTGGGTGGTGGTGAGGTGTGGTGTGTGAGTGTGTGAGGAGTGGTGGAGTGAGTGTGGAGTGGTGTGTGAGAGTGTGGGTGAGTGGTGAGTGAGGTGTGTGAGGTGAGTGTGAGTGAGTGTGAGTGTGAGAGTGTGAGTGTGGTGGTGAGTGGTGAGGTGTGTGTGAGAGTGTGAGTGAGTGTGGGTGGTGGTGTGTGGTGAGTGTGTGAGAGTGGTGAGGGGTGGAGTGGTGGAGTGAGTGGGTGAGTGAGTGAGTGTGAGTGGAGTGAGTGTGAGTGTTGAGTGAGGGTGTGATGGTGTGGGGATGAGTGTGGTGTGAGTGTGAGTGGTGGTGAGTGTGTGGTGTTGGGAGTGGGTGGGTGGTGTGTGTGGGTGTGGGTGAGTGTGGTGGTGGTGGTGTGAGAGTGAGAGTGTTGATTGGTGGTGTGGTGAGGGTGAGTGTGTGAGTGGTGAGTGTGGTGAGTGTGAGAGTGGTGAGTTGGGAGTGTGAGTGAGTTGTGAGTAGTGGTGAGGTGGAGGAGGTTGTAGAGTGTGTTGATGTGTGAGTGTGTGAGTGAGTGAGTGGTGAGGTGGTAGTGAGGTGTAGTGATGTGTGTGATGAGTGAGTGTGAGTGAGTGTGTGAGTGGTAGTGGTGAGTGGTGATGTGGTGAGTGAGTGTGAGTGAGTGGGTGAGTTGTGTGATGTGAGTGTGAGTGTGTGAGTGAAGTGGGAGTGTGTGGAGTGTGAGTGTAGTGAGTGTGTAGTGGTGAGTGTGATGAGGTATTAATGTGTAATGACGATTATCTGAATTAGAGTTTGTAAAACGATAGAGTGGATAGTAAAGACTGTAGTGTTCATGTGTGAATTATATGTATAGTTGTGATGTTGAGTTAAAGTGAAAGTGTATGTAGTTTGTGTGATGACAGTTATTGAAGGTTGCGATATTATTATGTTGAGTATTGTAAGTGTTGAGTTGTGAGGTAACAGAAGTAATCGTGTGATGGTGATGTTTTGTGTGATTATGCTGTATGAGCATCGAGTAGCGTCGGAGTTGAGATGGTGAGAGTAGTGAGGAGTGAAGGAGTGAAGTGAGTGTTGAATGAAGAGTAGATCGAGTCTTTAGGAAGAGGTGATGATGTCATCAGTGTGCAGTGCGTTATTCTGTTGTGGGTAATGGACAAGTGTGAATGTAGATGTTTGTAGAGAGCTGTGATGTTTGAGTGTTATTTTGTATATTTTTTTATTTGAGTTGAGTGTGAGTGTGTGTATGGGAGTGTAAGTGATGTGTGGTGTGTTGGTGTGAGTGAGTTGTGGTGGTGTGGTGATGTGTGAGGTGTGGTGAGTGTGAGTGTGTGGTGAGTGTGGGGTGTGATGGTGGAGTAGTGGTGGTGTTGTGTGTGTGGAGTGAGTGGTGAGTGTGTTTGTTGTGTGAGTGTGAGTGGTGTGAGAGTGAGGTGTGTGAGATGTGGTAGTGAGAGTGTGAAATGTGAGGTAGAGTGTGGTGAGTGGAGAGTGAGTGTGATTGAGGGTGTGAGTGTGGTGTGTGGTGAGTGTGGTGGTGTGTGTGTGTATGTGTGGTGTGAGTTGTGAGATGAGGGTGTGAGAGGTGTAGAGGAGTGGAAGTGAGTTGTGAGAGTGTGTGAGTGAGAGGTGGTGTGGTGTGGTGGGTGTGAGTGTGTGAAGTGATGTGAGTGTGGGAGGTGATTGGTGAGTGTGGGAAGTGGTGAGTGAGTGTGAGTGAGATTAGCTGAAGTGTGTATGTTTAACAGTTAGTGTAATGTAGAGATTTATCCTACATTAGGAGTGTATTGAATGAACTGAAGTGCATTAAATGGAATAATCAAAAACACTGCTTAGTTGTTCACTGTTTGAGATTAAATATATCCTGATTCTTATTAAAGCTACAAAAGTTATTCAGTCTTTGTTGATGACCCAGTTATTGCAAGCCGTTGCGATTATTTTTTTGCACTATTTATAGTTTATATATATTGTGCAGCCGTAACCCAAAACACAATCGTCCTGATGGTGATCTTTCTGTTGTAGATTAATCCGACTTTATGACAATCCGATCAGCGCTCCGGATGAAGACGTGGACGCAGAAGTGAAGGATGAACAGGAGAAGGAGTTTATGAAAACATACATCGAGTCTCTTCAGGACAGAGGTGATGATGTCATCAGTTCACATGCGTTACCTCATCCTTCCCTTGGGTCAAAATGACCCAAGTCCTGAAATTAGACTTTTTCCAGAAAGCTTATTTTATTTCATTTTGATAATATTTTTTCTATTTTGTAAGGAGATTTTTTTATTTTATTTGCTTTTAAATTACTAGATTTGAACAATAAATAATCAATAAATAGTAATTTAAGCACATTCCTCACATTCTTTCAACTTAAATTCACAATTTCATGCATAACCCTTTTAATTCAGCTGTAAATATCTTACATTGTGTGTCTTTGCAGACTTCTTGTGTTAAATAAATAATATAAGATGATATTTGATGACTCTAGATGGGATTATATCTCTATATGGAGTAAATGATGTTCCTCTGGGTCCTAAAGTCAGTTTCTCTTCAGAATGCATTCAGATACACATGTAGACATTATACAATCATTTATTTGGTAAAGTTTTAGCAATTTTAGTTCAAATTTTGAGCATTTTTAGGTTTTTCTATGTGAACTGAAGCATTCCTCACATTCCACTCATTCCTAAGGGGCTCAAATTGACCCGAGACTTTTTTAAATTTAAAACACGAAACTCCTCGAATACATTATTTTTTTTGTGTGTGTATTCATGGTTTAAGTGCGACGAAAGTCCTGAGGTCTTGGACTCCTCCGATGAATAAATATTTTCCAGGTCTAAAAGACCAGAGGGAAGGATGACGTAAAATATAAGCATGCAAGAGTGTTTAAAAATAAGATATTTGCCGATATTGAGCTTTAAATGTTCCTTAAACGACTCTTTTCAGACTCTCAACCGATGTACACCACTAAAGTGTCCTTGAGCTGCTTGCTGTAGAAGAGAAAGAACACACACCATCATCTTCATCATAATCTTCATCATCATCATCATCAGACGTCAGTGTGATCCAGTTATTAGTTTTCTCATTCCGAGTGCAATCCAAATTATTTGCAGGTTACACTGTTGATAAGTTTTAGTATCTAAAGGGTTTGGATTTATTTTGTAGCAGCACTTTTCTATTTTTTTTTTTTTTTAATTATCTTGTTTTCCTGCACAAATATCTAAACATTCTTAAATCAAGACACATTTACTGGAGAAGAAGCAAAATGACTGAAGATATTAAGTCTTGTCTAATGAAAAATGTACGAAAATTAAGTGTTGTGCTTAAAAAAAGAACAAATATTCTTTTAAAATCTCTATAAAACTCACTTCATTTTCGTACATTTTACAATTGAGTCATAGAAATAAACGTAATACAAAGGGTAAATAAGATTTTTTTGACTCCATTCTTGTTTTAAACACAAACTCACTTCATTTTGATTCTTTTTTCAGTCTTATTATCTTCAGTCATTTTGCTTCTTCTCCAGTAAATGTGTCTTGATTTAATAATGTTTATATATTTGTGCTGGAAAACGAGAGTTTTGCGGTGCGGATCTGTAATACTGACAGCTAGACGGGTTGAAGTTCACGTTTTTATTTTTGAACGCATTTTTCATTCGTACTAGTTAAAATGCTGATGCCAAACTCATTTTGATTAAGCTTGTTTTGATGTGACCAAAATGTTTAACAGCATGATTATGATAGAACTCAATGTTTTATAAGAAATTTCATTAAAAAGTGCCATTTTAATGTATTGCAATTAAAACTTTTTCATCTATTTTGCCTTTTGCCATAAATATAACATACAAAACATGATGTTTTCCTCAGTGTTTCTCGTTTTCCAGCACAAATATACAAACATTATAAAATCAAGATACATTTACTGGAGAAGAAAAATGGAGTCAGAAAAATCTGTTTTCAAATTGAATTAAGTCGTTTTTTATAATTACACTCAATGACTTTTTGTTATTTTTTTTAAGCACAAACTTACTTCGTTTTTATTCATTTTTCTTCTTTTCGTCATTTTGCTTCTCCAGTAAATGTGTCTTGATTTAATAATGTTTAGATATTTGTGCAGTGAAGAGTTTCTTAACATAAGAACAAAACGATGCTTTATATAAATAATGCAATGCAATTAATCATAACTTAGTTAAGGTAGACTTACCATCTTTTTCAAAGGAAAGAATTTTTGAAATGTAAGAAACCCTACATTTTTCTACTGTTGTTGATGTCAAAGCTCGTGTGTCAATCAAACTCTAAATAAACACACAAAGGTCATCCACGTGACTCAGAATTAGTCACAATTGTGTGACACCTTAAATTTATGCATTAAACATGAGGATAAAAATGATTTTGAAATCAAGCAATGAAACCATCAAAATACAAGAGACGTTTGGAAACCAATATCAACCATTTTCAGTGTAAATTTATATGAACAACACATTGTTTCTCTACAAAAACATGTTCTTCTTCAGTGTTTCTGTTGTTTTCCAGCTCAAATATCTAAACATTATTAAATCAAGATACATTTACTGGAGAAACAAAATGACTGAAAATATTAAGACTTAAAAATGAAGTGAGTTTGTGCTTAAAACGAGACCAAAAATCTGCCAATGGAGTCAGAAAAATAATCTTAATTCAAACAGATATTTGTTCTCGTTTTAAGGACATTTTTGATGATTTTTTATCTTCAGTCAGTAAATATATCTTGATTTAAGAATGTTTAGATATTTTATTGCTGATAAACGAGACAGAAACACTGAGGAAGAAGACCGAGCTAAAGCTGTTAATGGAGAAAACACAGGAATCCAGTCCTGGAATATGAAGTGTTTTATTGAAACATTGATTAACGAACAGCTCGATACACACACGTCTGGTCTCAGTCACTGAATCATCAACACGATCTCGACATCACTGAGTGACATGAAGAACGCCTGTAGCCCAAACAGCGCTAAAAAACAGTGCATTTCATTGAAACACTTCTAAAATGACTTCAGTGGCGCTACGAGCTTCTCCATTCAATGCCATCGCATAAATAGACACGTCAACACTTCATTTTCAAGTATGCAAAATAATAATAATGATCAGGTCCCTAAGATTGGCGATTAAAAGGTTTGCTTTTCTGTGCTGCTAAAACACACACACACACACACACACACACACACACACACACACACACACACACCACACACACACACACACACACACACACACACACACACACCTGTTATTGTCCATTCATGCTGTTATTGCTGCAGTTTATACATGATATAATACAACCAATCAGATCATCTTAAACTACACTGCAAAACTGCTTTTCTTACTTAGTGTTTTTGTCTTGTTTCCAGTCCAAATATATAAAAAAGTAGTAAAACAATATAAGATATTATGTCTTGTTTAAACTAAATCAAAATTAAGTGATTTGTTGCTTAAAAAATTAAAATAATGTTAATTCAAACAGAAAAAACATTATATTTCTGACCACATTGTCAGATAATTTTGCTTGTTTTAAGCAAAAACTCACTTAATCTTGATTTATATCCCCAGAAAACAAGACTTAATATCTTATGTCATTTTACTCATCTAGTAAATGCATATTGATTTAAGAATTTTTAAATATTTGGACTGGAAACAAGACAAAAATACTGAGTAAGAAAAGCAGTTTTTCCAGTGAACTGAAATTCGTGTTACTGAGCGTTTAACATACAATTAAAAAAAACCCCAATTTAATTAAATATTCACATGAGAGTCAATAAGAGTCTGTCCTGTTAGGAAGCAAAGATAAATCAGTGAAGCGGTTTTAAAGCGTGATTATTAATGATATAAGCACATCTGATGTTTAATCGTGAGGTCGAGTAGCTGGTGCTCGTATACGAGTATAGATCACATTTACTCTGTAATAATTCATATTTCAAAGCTGCATCTGACTTTAAGACAATGGTTATGTCTGTTTTGTGCCATTTATTAACTTCTGATAAAACACTGTACGTGAATCCCTGCAAAACATCAAGTTTTCCTCAGTGTTTCTGCCTTGTTTTTCAGCACAAATATATAAATATTAATAAATCAAGATACATTTACTGGAGTCTTAAAAAATGAATTTTGAGCTTAAAACAACAACAAATATCTGACAATGGTGTCAGAAAAATAATCTTAATTCAAAGTGAAAAGTTAATTTTCTGACTATTTTTCAGATATTTTGTCCTGTTTTTCATTAAAAAGACATTTATTTTATTAAAGACAGTCATTCTGCTTCTTCTCCAGTAAATGTATCTTGATTTAATAATATTTAGATATTAGAGCTGTGAAGCGAGACAGAAACACTGAGGAAAACATCATGTTTGCAGTGTTTTTAATGCTTCAGATGAAAACTTTTGCACAATGACTTTATTATTGCAGTTTAGCAGAGGTTAAAGTTCATCAGTAATATATTAAAGGACATTGGCTGATTATATTTACATTCAGATACACATGAACTATATGCTAAAATATGAAGAAGGCACATTCTCTTTCAAAGATTCAAAACCAGAAGGATAAAAATTAAGATTGTGATGCTTTATAATAAGGTTTCATTTGTTAGCATTAGTTTACCACATTAGCTAACAAGAAAAATACTTCTACAGCATTTATAAATCTTAGTTCATGTTAAATTCAACATTATACATTAAAAATCAAAAGTGAACATTAGTTAATTTAATGTAAAATTCAACATATTTATAATTTAAAATAAAAACATGACTTTAGTTGTGGACAAGTACGAACAAACAAGTCAACATTTGAAGTGGATCAAAACCTTTCATACAAAGGTAACTTTTTTGATCCACTTCAAATGTTGATACTGTATTTTTATTAACTAACATTAATCAAGATTAATAAATGCTGCAGTTACTTAAAGAGATAGTTCACACAAAAATGAAAATTAGCCTTTGATTTAGTCACCCTGAAGCCATCGTATATGACACACTTTTATGATGGAAAGATGCACTTTTACGGACTTCAAAAAAAAAAAAACCCATTCACTCTCATCATACAGTCCCTCCAGAAAAACGTGATTATGTGATCGCATAATTCAATGCATAATCACCCAAAGTCTGCATATTTATGCGGGGGCATTTTTTCAAATACGCCACACTTTCGCCGATTTCCGCGCAAAATATGCATGATTTCATAATCCCCGCATTTTCGTTGCAAAAAAGTCACATATATCTCAGCAGAAAGTTGAGAAATGTTGCGTTTGCGGTAAAGTTATGAAGTGACGTAATTATGCGACGTGAACATCATCGAAAAGCTGTAAAACAGGAAGCACACATTTATTTTTTTATATTTCTTCATTTTTCCAGAAGTTGTAGCATATTCCTTTAGTAAAGCTCCAGAACTTGTTTGACTCATCAATGTTTTGTAAGTTTGATGTGTTTATTAAGATCTGAAATAAAACAAGATGAACTGAAATATTCCAGCACTTTCTGTGATGTAGTGTGCTTGCTTATCATAGGAAGTAATAAGAAATGACTCTTTACAGTAAGGTAGTAGCCTAGTGAGAACAGGGAACAGGGGAATCACTTTCTCTCTTTCATCAAACCGCAGTTTTTGCAAGTTCCCGCAGTTTCAGCGCATAAATATCTGCATATTCCATCGCATTTTTAAAAAAAACGTGCTGCATAATCAACGATTTTTCCCCCGCAACAATCACAAAATAACTCAGCGTTTTTCTGGAAGGACTGAATATAAAGCTTGGAAGAGCCAGGATTTGTTTTTAAATAACTTGTCATGTCATACACACCTAGGATGACTCGAGGGCGAGTAAATCATGGGCTAATTAAAGTTTTTGGCTGAACTATCCCTTTAATATTAGCTAATGCAATGTTATCAAATGAGACCTTGTTATAAAGTGTCACCAGAAAGCCGTTTAGACGTCTCACACAACGCTCTGTCAGACACACTCCTGGAATGGAAAGCGTGTCGGGGTCTATAAGCTACTGTCCTGCAGAAGAGGCTCATGGTCTTCGTCGCTCGCAGGAACGGAGCCGTTCTCGGGGCCGCCGCTCACCGGCTCCGTCATGATCCTCGTGCTGCATGTCTTCACGACCGGAGTGTGTTGAGCCGGGATGAACACCGCCACCAGGAGCGCCAGCACAACCGTACACGCGCCGAACAGGAACGGCGGACCTGGAATAACAGACTTCTGAAAGACAAAACATACAATTCTGTATTATGAATTTTCAAGTAATTAGGCAAGGCAAATATATGTAGAGTAAGATACGCCTGTGCACATATATATATATATATATATACAAACGCGCATATCTATGGACTAAGCATGTAATAATAATGTGTGTGTGTCGTCAGCTTTTCAAAAGAATTCACCGCTTGCACCTTTGCACTGCAAAAACTGCTTTTCTTAATTAGTATTTTTGTTTTGTTTCAAGTTCAAACATCTAAAAAATTCTTAAATCAAGATGCATTTACTAGATGAGTAAAATGACATAAGATATCAAGTCTTGTTTTCTGGGTAAATACATTCAAATTGAGTGATTTGATGCTTTACGGGCGGCAGTGGCTCAGTGGTTCATGTAGGTTGTCTACAAACCGGAAGGTTGGTGGTTCAATCCCCGGTTCCACCTGACCAAGTGTCGAGGTGTCCATGAGCAAGACACCTAACCCCAGATGCTCCCGACGAGCTGGATGGCGCCTTGCATGGCTGCAGTCGCCCGTCGGTGTATGAATGAGAGAGTGAATGGGTGAATGTGAGGCAAATTGTAAAGCGCTTTGGTGGCCATTGGGTCTGTGAAAGCGCTATATAAATGCAGTCCATTTACCATTTACTTAAAAAAGCAAAATTATCTGCCAATGGGGTCAGAAAAATAATGTTAATTCAAACAGAAACAAGATTATTTTTCTGACTCCATTGGCAGATCATTTTGCTTGTTTTAAACAAAAACTTAATTTTGATTTATATTCTCAGAACACAAGACTTAATATCTTATGGCATTTTACTACTTCAGTAAAGACGTCTTGATTTAACTATTTTTTGATATTTGGACTGGAAACGAGACAAAAATACTAAATAGAAAAGCATTTTTTGCAGTGTGATCCTGTTTCAGAGTGCGTTCTCGAGCTCCAAACACTGGTGTGTGTAAATGAACGTCCAGAACACATTAAAGTGTGTGTTTTCTGTTAGAGCGGTGTGTGTTAGCGCCCGCTAAGTTAATAACTAATGATCTTTACAACGGAAGTGAATCAATCAGAACTAACTTTATCTGGACAATAACTTTATTCTAGATCTGCGGTAAAGCCTAAACACTCTCTGTTACTGTAATCTCCTGTTATCACTGTAAAGCTGCTGGGAAACTCTAGAGTGTTAAAGTGCTGTATAAATGAAGGAGACTTGACTTGGTAAAACACAGTAAAGCTGCAGGAATACAGATAAAACCCCACTGTTACTCGGACCTGTTCGGTGGCGGGTGTGACGGGGTTCGGGGCGGGGCTCATCTCCTTCAGCTCCACATTGAAGAGGAAGAATATGAATCCAAAGAGAGCCGGACCGAGTCCGTTACAGAGACCTCGAATCCCTGTGATCATTCCCTGAACCGCTCCTGAAACACACACACACACACACAACGCGCGCGCGCGCACACACACACACACACACACACACACACACACACACACACACACACACACACACACACACACACACACACACACATCAACAACTCCAGAGAATCAGCCTAAAATCTAATCTGCTACTTCCCGTTTGATGTGGATATATAATTTAAAGGGTTGGTTCACTTCAGAATTAAAATTCCCTGATAATTTACTCTCCTCCACATCATCCAAGACGTTCATGTGTTTCTTTCTTCAGTGGAAATGAAGGTTTTTGAGGAAAACACTCCAGGATTTTCTCCATATAGTGACTCTTCAATGGAGTCCAACGGGTCGAAGGGTTAATGTGAGTTTCAGTGCAGCTTCAAAGTCTCGACACGACCCAGCCGAGGAATAAGAGTCTGATCTACACAAACCAGCGACATTTATAACTAAATAATACACATTTATATAATGCTGGTCTTGCACGAGCTGTGATCATGCGACACACATTACGTCATCAGTTTGAAAGATCAAAAATGTAGATGAGACATGATGTTGTTTTGCCTTTTATTTTTTTACTAATTTTGTAAATGCCGTTTGACTTAGGCCTCATCCACACTACTACCTTTTAGTTTAGAAACGGAGACCTTTTGGTACGTTTGCTCCTCCTGTCCAGACTAAACCGGCACAAACGAAGACCTAAAACGGAGAAGTTTAGAAACGCTGCCGACCCCGTTTTGAATCTGCGGAGGGCGTTTTAGTGAAGACGGGTCAAACAGAGGACTTTAAACGATGACGCAGAGGCTCACGCTGCTCTCTGATTGGCTGTCACACCATACACACCTTTAGTGATTTCGTCTTTATTGTGGGATACACCTTTACATTTGCTCTGGCGATGGATAATGCTCCCAGTACCTTTCCAATATGTCGCCATATTTGGTTTGCGACGACTCCCGGTCTGTGTTTTCTGCCGCCGGCTGTTTTATATTTCCTTGTAACTTTAAGTAAAAGTTCCTCCTCGTCGTCGGTCCATGAACAGAATCTCTGGTCTTTGACATTGCTAATCTTTGCAGAGCTAACTTCTTCTTCGTCAAATCTGAGGAATAGTCAATCTGTTTCTGTGTTCACCGGCACACGCATGTCCAGTGTAGGGGAATGGTCACGTGATCCGCGTTTCAGTCGTTTTAATGTGGACTGAGATCAACTCTCATACTCAGCTAAAACGCTGGTGTGGACGGAGATCATCCTCATTTTAATTCTCCGTTTCTAAACTAAAACTCAGTAGTGTGGATGGGGCCCGAGTCTGTGCACGTTGGCTTTGTAAACACTAGATCTGTGTAAACACACGCGTGACCTTTCAACCTGATTACATAATGCGTGAACCAGCATTAGTGGTCACAAGTATATAAATGTGTATTTAGTTATAAATGTCGCTGGTTTGTCTAGATCAGACTCTTATTCCTCGGCTGGGTCGTGTCGAGACTTTGAAGCTGCACTGAAACTCACATTTGACCCTTCGACCCGTTGGACTCCATTGAAGAGTCACTATATGGAGAAAATCCTGGAGTGTTTTCCTCAAAAACCTTCATTTCTAATCCACTGAAGAAAGAAACACATGAACATCTTGGATGACGGAGAGTAAATTATCAGTAAATTCTGAAGGGACCTACTCCTTTAATATTTTAAATAATTGTTAATGTACATAATTTCGGCACTATAGGCTGAAAAACAGTCTTCTTCGAGATGGACAGGCCTGTTAACGCTCAGCTGTGTGTGTGAGTCTTACCCTGCTGGTCGTGATCTGTGCAGTGAGAAACTAGCGCGCTAACGGCAGGAAACGTGATACTGGACATGGCAGCGACGGCTCCGGCCGCCCACATCATCCTGAGAAACACAAACGCTATTTTAAACCCAGCGAGTCACAGGCCGGTAATCCCTGACCTCACGCCTTCAATCTCTTTTCCATTACAAACAATGCCAGACGATCCAGATGAAAATAAACATAGCATTAGGCTCACCATGGTTCTGACCCGAAGCCGTACCAGGCCAGCTGGAACAGCTGAAACCCAAGTCCCAGCAGCACTGTGCTTTTATTTCCAATTCTCTTCATTAGAACGCTTAAAAGTAACGTCTGAAAAACACAATCAATTTCATGAATCGGCTGAATGATTGACAGCGGGTCCGATTCATTTCACATATGTGACCCTGGACCACAAAACCAGTCACATGGGTACATTTTTGAAATTGACTTATATATCAAATGAAAGCTGAATAAATAAGCTTTCCATTGATGTATAGTGTGTTAGGATATGACAATATTTGGCCGAGATTTTAACACATTTGTTATCTGAGGAAGCAAATAAATCAAAACATTGAGAAAATCTCCTTTAAAGTTTTACATTTATGTTCGTGTTTGTGCTGAATTCACTCACAAAAATAAATGTTTGATATATTTACGGTAGGAAATGTACTAAATATCTTCATGGAACATGATCTTTACTGAATATCCTAATGATTTTTGGCATAAAAGAAAAATCAATAATTTTGACCCAATGTATTGTTGGGTACTGCCACTAATATACCCGTGCGACTCGTGACTGGGTTTGTGATTCAGCGTCACATATAAAGATTGATCAGTGAATATAAACAGAAGCTCAAGCGTAACACGAGAATGAACCTCATTGGTTCTTGTGTTCACAGTTCATTAGCTAGCAATAAAAGAAATACCAGAGAGGTTAATTATATATGCATGTTTGAATAAATTTGAATAAATCAAAAAGAGTTTGTGAAATCTGTTTACCTGTGCAATGATAGACAGGATTCCCACCATCGCAATATACGCTGCAATAGCTTCCGATGAGAAGTTAATGACCTGAAACACAACACAGTTTCTAATCTTTGTGCTTAAAAAGGAAAATTAACACAAATAAAACACAAGGTTAGTCATATAAGTCATAATTAATCTATTTCTTGTTCAATATCTTGAACAAACGCCACATTGCGGAAAGTAAAGATCTTTTTTTACTATAAATTGCCACCGTAAAAAATAAGACTGATAATTTTGATACTTTATTACCGGTAATTATTTTAATAAGACAGCAATAATTGAACCTTAACCCCATTACTATGACTAGCTCCACCCACCCTTTTTTTAAAATTGTATTTATTTATTTATTTATTTTAGTGCTGTCAGTTAAATGCGTTATTATTATTTATTTATATTATTATTATTATATTATTATTAGTGCAAACCCATTTTAAACGGCGTCAATTTTTTAATTAACGTTCTTTTTGGCCTAGCAAACTTTGTCGTTTTTTTCACATGCTGTTGCAACAACTAGTAACGTTAGCAAAACTACAACACCACACCGGATCTAGCTAGACCGGAAATAAAACACACACGTGTTTGGGCTTGCGCACCGGTTGAAGAGTAGTAGCTAGGCTAACGTTACGTTATGAGCAGATGGCGAGAGCGCGAGCGAGAGATGCCGAAATGGATGCTAATAGAGAAGCTAATATAATAATGGGAGGGACATTTGGAATAGATAAAAATGTGCGAGTTAACTATTGCATTAAAGGTGCCATGTGTAATAATTGAGGTAAAAATATCCAAAAAATGAGCTACACGCATCAAAAGAATGGGAAGAAATAAGGGCGATGATGTCATTAAAAAAATGAAAAGTTATAGTGTTGCAGAGATATCAACCTAAATTAGCATTAGCATTACTAGCCCCGGCCCGACAGGTGTTGTAATACCAGTTTCGGCCATGGGAGGCGGTATGTGGGCAACATACATAACCACCAGCCAAACTGCAACACACGAATAACTCGCACTGCTTGTATCTCTTTAATCTCTAAAAATCTCCAAATGCTCCACGTGAAACTGCGGTCTTACTATCGTGTCAATTGATTTGATTAATATGCGCGAGGGAGAGAGAGCAGAGACGACTCTCTCTCTCTCTCCTCTCTCTCTCTCTCTCTCTCTCTCTCTCTCTCCTCTCTCTCTCTCTCTCTCTCCTCTCTCTCTCTCTCTCTCTCTCTCTCTCTCTCTCTCTCTCCTCCTCTCTCTCTCTCTCTCTCTCTCTCTCTCTCTCTCTCTCTCTCCTCTCTCTCTCTCTCTCTCTCTCTCTCTCTCTCTCTCTCTCTCTCTCTCTCTCTCTCTCTCTCTCTCTCTCTCTCTCTCTCTCTCTCTCTCTCTCTCTCTCTCTCCTCTCTCTCGCTCGTAACGCGCCCTGTCAAGCGCAGCGGCACCAGTCATTCTAGTCTACATCCCTCACCGATCAAAATAGGCTTTGGCGGGACAAAGCGGAACTATTTTACGGTTTTAGAAGATTAACAACCTGAAGCTAAAAAACAGACTACAGTAGGCCAACTTTCTGGAGGTACACTGCCCCCATCTGGTATGGAATATGTGGAGTTTGAATTGATTTTTTGACAGATGGCACCTTTAATGCGATTTATTTATTTCTCTTTTCTTCTTTCTTTTCTATATCATTACTTGTTAAAATATAACTTGTTTACATATATAAGACTATTACTGCACACTGTATCTGCAAAGTGAAAATGTAGAAAATTTTGAAATGTAGAAAATTTTAAAATGTTGAACATTTGAACAATTTAGAAAATTCTGAAAATTTTGAAGAATGAAAAAAAGAAAAAGAAACTGCCACGGTTACACACCTGTCCCAGGTAGAGGAAGAAGCTGGAATACTGTCCGGCCTCCGGCAGATACGACAGGAACACTGTGACACAGATGAGCAGCACTGTGGAGTCTTTCCCAACCTTCCTCAGAGACTAGCACACACACACACACACACACACACACACACACGCGCACACACACGCACGCACACACACACACACAGTTACACACTGCACTGACGTTTCTGAGGTGTATTTTATTGTGGTATAGGTGACTATTTTAACAATGTTTTTAATTAATGACAGAATTTTCAGTTTTGTGTGAATTAACCCTTTAAAGCGGCTGTATGTAAGAATATTAATGTATAGATCCAGGCAGAGAACGCTGGATTTACAGATATTATAGTGTGTGAATATGCTGAATTTAGTGGTAAAATCATACGC
>CM070836.1:38170944-38173444 GCA_036326025.1 Chrosomus eos | reverse complement strand
GTGTGTGTGTGTGTGTGTGTGTGTGTGTGTGTGTGTGTGTGTGTGTGCGCACCGTCAGCATCGGCGTGGTCAGGAGACCCCGGGAGAAGAACTCCAGGAAGATCACAGCCACCGCATGAGACACCCTCGCCGCCCACACTGCGCTGCATGCAAAACACACACACACACACAGCTGGAAACCATGACAATGAGAGAGTGTTGTGTGTGTGCGAGGGATAGCTTTGTGCTTAAGTGTGAGTGTAAGTTAGAGTAGTATGTCTGTGTGAGTGAGTGTGTGTGTGTAAGTGTGTCTGTGTGTGAGTGAGTGTTGTGTTTGTGTAAGTGTGTGAGTGTAAGTGAGAGTATGTGTGTGGAGTTGGTGAGTGTTAGTGAGGTGTGTTGTGTGTGTGGTGTGTGTGTGTGTGTGTGTGTGTAGTGTGTGTGTAGTGTAAGTGTGAGAGTTGTGTGTGTGAGTTGGTGAGGTTGTGAGAGTTTGTGTGTGTGAGTGTGGGTGAGTGAGTGTGTGTGATTGTGTAAGTGTGTGAGTGTAAGTGAGATATGTGTGTGAGAGTTGGTGAGGTGTTAGTGTGTGGAGTGTGTGTGTGTGAGGTGTGTAGTGTTAGTGTATACGTGTGAGAGTTTGTGGTGTGTGAGTGTGGGTGAGTGGTGAGTGAGTGTGTGTGAGTGGGTGAGTGAGTGAGTGAGGGAGGGTGTGAGTGGAGTGAGTGTCTGGGTGTGTGTTAGTGAGTGAGTGTGTGTGTAAGAGAGAATGAGAAAAACCATGAACATTAATCTGTCATTATAGATCTCCATCTGAACATGTGACAGAATTAAATATCATTCAACACAAATAAACGGCCTCGATCATCATCATTTCCTTTATTTACAATAAAACACCGTGTTTAATGAGAATGTTGATGTGCGATGACGTCACTCACTCTGATGTGTTTGAACAGCATGATGTTTTCCGTCCGACTCTCACATTCTGCTCGAGACCTCAATCATCCTGATCGGATTTAATAAATAATAATTCATAAACTCGAGCGGCTTCCGTTAACGCTCTTCTCTTCCACTTTCTAACATCAACATTCCTGAGCATCAACTTCCGGCTTCCGGGTCTGAGAACGTCTGAGTCAATTTCAAAATAAAAGTTTTTTTTTTTTTTTACTGAGGAATCGTAAATCTGAAAGTAGGTGCCAATATCGAACCTTAGTTCACTATATTAATATTTTTTTGGACGCACACTTTATATGTCATAAAAAAAGTTAAATATAAAAGTCAATAAAAAAGTAAACATTTCGACTTTTATAGTAAAAAATTCGACATTTTATGTAATAATTATGATGAGACAAGACAGCTATTCATGTGAATTTGTTCGCTACGTTTTGAAATCACTTTCTTATTTTGTTACGAACCAACTGATACAGATAAATTAACTTTTTATTTATTTTAATTTTATTCGACGAGCATATGAGTAAAATACAACAGATCGGGAAAAAACACCTTTCTGTATTTATTGAGATTTATTGTCCCTTTCAAACTTGTATTTTGTGTCGCATGCGTTTGATTGTAATGAGGCGCGCCCACGTTAGCCTGCTCGTTCCCGCGCTGTGCAGTGGACACGCGCGAGTCTCGAGGGAAACTCAAACTCGCTTTTGCCGAATTAGTTTGTTAGATTCGTGCACTGTGTGAAACAGCGTGAAGAAGTGCGACAGTGGCATAAGTGTGCAATGAAAACCGGACAGTGAGGTGTGTATGTGTGTGTGGGCGCGCGTGTGTGTGTGTGTTGTGTGTGTGGGCGCGTGCGTGTTTACATTGTGTTGCAGCAGAAGCAGCTTTTACCACTTCATTCACACACTTCATAAGTTAATGTAACGCCTCATAAATTAATTTATTGACATCAGCACGTACTTAAAAACATTTGTACTTTATAGAAGTACTTTAAAAAAAAAATACCATGCTACATTAACATTATAACGCTACATTAGTAGTGCTGTTTTGTTAATGAATGCTCGAAAGTGCTGTCTAGGTAGGGAGCTCACTAGATTTATTGATAAGGGTTACACAATAGGATTGCATTTGTTAACATTAGTGGACCTCTTTAACATGAACTAACAATGAAAAATAATTCTGGTAAATGTTATTTGATGCTAGGCTTTTCAATAGAGAAAAATATGATCAGTCTCATGCGAGAGACTATCATTCTAAAATGTAAAACTAAATTTATATATAAAAAGCCTATTTGTACTGTGAAAAATTAACATAAATATGTGTAAAAATAAAAGTGAAATTGTCTTCCTATATAGATTATTTAATAGATTATTAAATTTTGTTTCTATTAAGTTCCTGTATTACATTATTTTTTTTCTGACTATAGTAGATGCATTATCTTACTGGTGGAGAGGAGACAGTGATGAAGCCAATCAGTATATGGGGATGATTAGGAGGCCATGATGGACAGAGGCCAAGGGACAAATTTGGCCAGGATGCCGGGGTTACACCCCTACTCTTTATCGAAAGA
>CM070836.1:37963444-38158444 GCA_036326025.1 Chrosomus eos | reverse complement strand
TCGTGACTGGGTTAGTGATCCAGGGTCACATATTTCTGTTAGCTTGCAGCCACTTCACTATTAGCTCAATGTTATATGCATTATTAGATCTTGAATAGAAATGCATAGAATGTTTGTGGGAGTGAGACTGAGATTCCCATTGAGAGTGAATGGATGTGTACGAATGCTGGAATAATAGACTGAGACGGAATACAGAGTCTTTGTTTAACCTCTATTGTTGAACACTTGATTTAAATCATGTGACGACATTTGGTAATCAAGCTGAATGTGCACTGAAACACCCGGTTCCTCTATAATTATAAAATTACCCAACCATGTTTAAAATTACCCAACATTTTGCGTAACCCAACGGTTGAGTTAAAAAATTACCCAATGTGTTTTACTGTGCTCTATTGTTAATCACTTTATTTAAATCATGTGAAGTCATTTGATTATCAAGTATAGTGTTGAATGTGCACTGAAACACTCGGTTCCCCTCTAATTATATTATTATATGTTAGAAAATTACCCTACAATGTTTAAATTTACCCAACATTTTTGGAAAATAAAAAAAACAACAACATAATGACCCAATATGTATAACCCAACGGTTGGGTTAAAACAATAACCCAATGTTTTTTACTATGCTCTATTGTTGATCACTTTATTTAAATCATGTGAAGTCATTTGATTATCAAGTATAATGGTGAATGTGCACTGAAACACTCTCGGTTCCTCTCTAATTATATATTAGAAAAATTACCCAACGATGTTTAAAATTACCCAACAATGTTTAAATTACCCAACATTTTTGGAAAATGAAAAAAAAAAAAAAACCACAATGACCCAATATGTATAACCCAACGGTTGGGTTAAAAACAATAACCCAATGTTTTTTACTATGCTCTATTGTTGATCACTTTATTTAAATCATGTGAAGTCATTTGATTGTCAAGTATAATGGTGAATGTGCACTGAAACACTCGGTTCCCCTCTAATTATATATAAGAATAATTACCCAACGATGTTTACATGTTTACACAACATGATGGCCCAATATGTATAACCCAACGGTTGGGTTAAAAAATATCCCAACGGTTTTTACTGTGTACATGTACGTCTAACATAAAAGAAAGTTCACCAGTGAAGAAAAGAAACCTATAATGACTGTCTGTTAGTTTGATTATTTCTTCTATGCCATGTTTCAGCTGGAACTGTGATACAGTCAACCCAACATTTACTCACACACACACCTTCAACATCTCCACATTATCAGTTTATTCTCTATAGTTGGTAATAAAATCTGACAGAACTCAGGTGATATTTGACAGGTTTTGTCCGTCCTTCTGTTAGACTCTCACACATGAATTATGTTGAATATCTGTCAGCTGTTAAATTTAACTACACAATTAGATAATACCAGTTTAGCTCAACCAGTTACCCACAATGCTTCATGTTGTTCAGTCTGTGTGTAAAAAGAGCATTAGTTATTAAAGAAAAAACACTTCAGCAAAACATCATCAGCTCAAAGGTTGTTTTTTTTTTGTTTTTTTTTTGTTGACATATTTGCAGAACATTAACAAAAAGACATTCGTAGATTAAAATGTTACAAACAATCCTGAGCTTACGTAAGGCTAGTGCTGTATCGTGAATAAGTCACGGCTGAAGGGCGTTGTTAGGCTCGACGCGAGGCGGAGTAACCCCGTGACTTATTCACGATACAGCACAGCCTCGAGTACCTTATTGCTTTTATAAAACGGTTACCACACAAAAAAAATATTACAGCTGAAAAATATGTATCTATGGAACTTTCATGAAGTAAAATCACTAAAAGCCTTTCCTCCGCTGGAAAAAATAGTCCCTGACCGTAAACAGCAACAGAAGTTACACAAAGACTGTCTTTATGAGTGAGTCAGTCAGTAGAGAAGACTTTTACATTGAAAGGATTTAAACTTGTGATCACGGAGAAGAAAGACGCACAGATGAGATGACTATAGGAACGGAAAACCCCATAACTGTTAAAAGGACAAGATATCGCAGCGGACATTCAAACAGATTTTTGTATTATGAATATAGGACTGAGCTGAAGGAAAATGCGATGTCTACTGTAAATGCAGGAACACTCGCTTACTCGATCTCTCACAATACTCTACTCTAGCTGACATCAACAATATCAAGGAGATCAAACAAGTGTTTACGTTGCTAAGGGTGGTTGCTAGGGGTGTTGTGTAGTGATGGTAGTGATACATAGAACCGTTGGGTAAAGCGGTCTTAGCCTAGCCTGGTAATACCAGACTCTGCTACTTCACTTTGCTTCGTACACAGAGTCTGGAATGGCATAATAGAGAAGTGTTTTCTCTCTCGCTAGGGGGCGCTTGTCTGAAGTTTAAAATCATTGGTTACCCGTAAGCCAATCAGATAAGTTTATTTATGACGTATGTTATGCGCCGACACAGCTGCATCGAACCACAGACATCATGCATCGAACTCAAATCTATGATCGAACTTCCACTGTAAACCTGCTGTAAACACTTGATGATGCGAGCGAAATACACTCTTCTTGTTCTGGCTTCAGTTTGAAAAACCCCGGAATATTCTCCATAACAGAGCGAATTGCATCCAAGGGGGTAATCCATCGACCGGAAGTCGAAGTCGGCCGGGTGCCGCCATCTTGTAGCAGAACGTACTCGGTTACTAACGTAACCTCGGTTCTCTCTAGAGAGGGAACGAGTACTGCGTAATATCTTACGCTATGGGGAAAACTCTTTTCCACGAGATATTGAAGCCAAAAATTATCCTTAATTTTTTACTAATGTAAAACGCTTTGCAGCAGCAAGCAGACCTAGGCGAGACAGCTCGCGCGCCTATTGGCTGCTCTGCGGCAATAGCAGCAGCCTATCGAGAGAGGCTCTGCGTGACGTCACGACGAATGGGGGCCCTTCGCGCCCATATCGTCACGTCCCGCCAGAAAGGGCGTGGTCTCGCCCTATATCTAGGCTCGATAGCTGCTCTTACGTCGGTTTTCATCGCCGAAGCGAACCAGAGCGTATTCCAAGCACGGCAAGATACGCAGTACTCGTTCCCTCTCTAGAGAGAACCGAGGTTACGTTAGTAACCGAGTACGTTCTCTTACGAGAGTATCTCTCGTACTGCGTAATATCTTACGCTATGGGGAACACAATGCAACACGCCGTGCTGGTAGGGATCCAACACCAAAGACCCAGGGGCCGAAGCCCGGGGCGCATATAGTGCATAATCACCATAAACTCACAGAGAGTGAGGGAAGAGAGGCTAGAAGCATCATTCCCTGTAAATAGCCTCCGAAAGGGGCCAATCATATGACAATAACCAAACCGTCAGGGTGAACATTCAGCCTGAACTGGGTGGCCACAAGTGTGTCAATTTTTAAATGAGCTGCTGTACCGGTCAGTGAGCGATACGCAGGCCAAACTCAGTATCCGAGCCGCACAGCGGGCAGATAGCACTGAATTCTATACCGCCAAAAGCTTAGCTTGTAAGGCGGGGACCTCCAGATTATAGTATTTTATAAATGTAGACGGCGAGGCCCAGCCCGCGGCCATACAAATATCTTGCAGGGTAACCCCGCTAGACCATGCCCACGAGGAGGCCATGCCTCTCGTGGAGTGCGCTCTAACACCCAAAGGGCACTGAAGGCCCTTAGAAGTGTAAGCCAGCGCTATGGCACCAACTATCCATCTGGATAGGCTCTGTTTCGACGCGGCAAGTCCCTTAGTACGGCCGCCAAACGAAACAAAAAGCTGCTCAGTCTGTCTGAAACCAGACGAGCGGGACACATAAGCCCTTAGTGCCCTGACAGGGCAAAGGAGACTCGCGTCCTTCTCCTCATTGAGAACCGGAAGGGCAGACAGGGAAATCACCTGGGCCCTGAACGGTGTGTTGAGGGATTTCGGCACGTAACCGTGCTTTGGTTTGAGTATGACCTTAGAGTCGTTAGGTCCAAACTCCATGCATGACGCGCTTACTGAGAGCGCTTGCAAGTCCCCTACGCGCTTCACTGAAGCGAGAGCCATAAGAAACGCTGTCTTGAAAGACAAGTGTTTCATGTCTGACGACTGGATTGGCTCGAATGGGGCGCCTTTCATGGCCTCCAAGACCGTGGAAAGGTCCCATGTCGGGACTGAAGGGGGCCTGGGAGGGTTTAGCCTCCGAGCTCCTCTAAGGAAACGCACGACTAAGTCGCTCTTTCCTAGTGACTGGCCAGACACCGGTTTTGCAAACGTTGCTATGGCCGCCACGTATACTTTGAGCGTGGAAGGGGACCTGCCCTTATCCAGTAGCTCCTGAAGGAAGGAAAGCACTTCCGTAACCCCGCAGTCTACAGGTGAAAAGCCCTGCGCTTGACACCAAGCAGAGAACACAGACCACTTCGAGGAGTAGAGCCGTCTGGTAGACGGGGCTCTAGCCTGCGCGATCGTGTTTAACACTCCCTCTGGGAGGTCAGCGGGTACCCGTTGATGGCCCATGCGTGCAGGGACCACAGATCCGGGCGAGGATGCCAAATCGAGCCTTCCGCCTGAGAGAGGAGGTCTCTCCTCAGCGGTAACGGCCATGGAGCAGCGCTGGTCAGCTGCATCAGGACAGGGAACCACGACTGGTTTGTCCAGAGCGGAGCTATGAGTAGCACTGGGCATCCCTCCCTCCTGATTCGCTCCAACACCTGAGGCAGGAGTGAGACAGGGGGAAAAGCATAAAGGGGGCGGCGGGGCCAGACATGGGCCAGCGCGTCCCGGCTTTTCGAGAAGAATCTCGGGCAGTGAGCGTTTTCTTGGGACGCGAACAGGTCCACCTGCGCTCTGCCAAACGTTTCCCACAGCAGCTGGATCGTCTGCGGGTGCAGAGACCATTCTCCTGCTGGAACGTTGTTTCTGGACAGCCTGTCTGGTCCCACATTTAGGTGACCAGGCACATGCGCCGCTCTCAGCGAGAGCAGGTTGTGCTGAGCCCAGACCAGGAGGCGTTCCGTCAGCCTGTAAAGGTTTCGGGACCTGACGCCGCCCTGGCGATTTATGTATGCCACCACTGACATGTTGTCCGACCGGACCAATACGTGGTGGCCTGTTATCTGGGGACAGAAGCGCCTTAGCGCTTTGTCGACTGCTATCAATTCCAAGCAGTTTATGTGTAGGAGCTTCTCCCGCACTGACCACAGGCCAGCCAGCGGTCTGCCCTCGAGCAGCGCTCCCCACCCGAAGTGGAGGCGTCCGTAGACACCACCTTCACACTTGAGGGGATCCCCAGACTCACGCCCGACTGATACCAGTCGGTCGCTTTCCATGGTTTCAGAGCCGAAATGCACTGATGGTCGACCCTGAGGCGAAACAGACCTGCGGTCCATGCCCTGGGGGGAACTCGTGCTTTTAGCCATAGCTGCAGTGGGCGCATGCGGAGCAGGCCCAACTGGAGTACAGAGGCTGCTGAGGCCATGAGACCCAGCATTTTCTGAAACCTTCTGAGCGGGACTATAGAGCCGTGGCGGAAGGATTTCGCGACGTGCTGGATATTCAATCCGCGCTCTGGTGACAGGCGTGCCGTCATGGATAGCGAGTCTAACACTGTTCCCAGAAAGGAAATCCTCCGACTGGGGAGCAGTGAGCTTTTCGCCCAATTGACTGTAAGGCCCAGCTCCTCGAGGTGCTCGAGTAATGCGGCCCTGTGTTCTAAGAGCTCCGTTCGTGAACGAGCTAGAATCAGCCAATCGTCCAAGTAGTTCAAAACTCGCATGCCCCGAAGTCTCAGGGGAGCGAGGGCCGCGTCCATGCACTTCGTGAACGTACGGGGTGCTAGGGACAGGCCGAATGGCAGGACTGTGTATTGATATGCCTGGCCCTCGAAGGCGAATCTCAAGAATCGCCTGTGATGGGACGCTATTTGTATTTGGAAATACGCGTCTTTCAGATCTATTGACATGAACCAGTCTCCTTGGCGCACTTGCGCGAGGATTTTCCTGGTCGTAAGCATCCTGAACTGGCGTTTCACGAGCGCTCTGTTCAGCAGCCTCAGATCTAGAATGGGTCTGAGCCCACCATCTTTCTTCGGTACCAGAAAATATCTGCTGTATAAGCCCCCTTCGCTCTGAGCCTGAGATAAAGGTTCTATAGCCCCCTTTCTCAGTAGTTTCGCTATCTCGGCTCGAAGTAGATGAGATACTTCGCTTTTCACCGTAGTTTCGACGCGCGCCGCGTAGCGGCGAGGGCGTCGAGCGAATTGTAGCGAATAGCCTCTCTTTATAGTGTTCATCACCCACTCTGATACCCCGGTAAGCCTTGACCACGCATCCGCGTGAATAGCTAGGGGCAGAATGAAATCTGGGCTCTGGCCGCGGGAAAGCGGCGGCACAAGAGCCCGCGTGTGCTGGGAACACAGCGCCGTGTTTACGGCGTTCGAGGCGGGGGGCGCGCTGATCACAGCGGGCAGCCTGGCCGCGCTCATCTCCTCTGAGGCGGGTAGCGCCGAGAGAGAGAGCGGGGCGAATCCCGTGGGATTCGGCGTGTCTGTGAGGAAATGTGGGCGCGGGACCACGGGCACATTTGCTACACTGAAAACACTGTCGTTTAGGGCCGACTGAATGTGTGTTGGTTTCGTTTTTACAGAAACCGAGGGACACGCAGCGTGTAGTGTAAGCGGGCATGGGGATATGGGCGCGTTCACTACAGTGTTTGCACAATCGACCGGAGTCGATTTTATTTGTGCGAGCCCTGCACCGTGGCGGGCTGTGTCTGGGTGTGGGAATGGGCACTGGGGCGTGGGCATTCTTACAACACTCATAACACCATCGGCCGAGGCCGGAACACCAGAAAATACACTCTTTATTGGATTTATCTGGGTAGCCGTAAAAACAGCTTTTGTGTGCAGGCAAGCGGGCTGAGACACCGGCTGCTTCACTGCAAAATACACTGGTACAGTCACAACGCATGGGGCTGAACGAGCGAGAAGTTTTGGTGGAAATCCGGCCGCAGCGGGATCTGAACACCGTCGTTTTCCTAGAGCGGCTAGGAAGACTTTGGGGCTCGGGCTTGATCTCAATCCTCGGCCGGGGCCCGCGGTGAGGGGGGCGGCGTCCGGCGGAGCGAGACCGCGGTCTCTGATCCCGGGCCTGGCGGCGCTGTGAGGCGGCGGCGGCGGAGGGCGGTGCAGGCTGGGGCTGAGAGCTGCGAGCAGGCGGCTTGGTGCGGCCTGTAGCGGAGCTCGAGCGCTTCGGCAGGAAGTGCTTCATAGCCCAGTCCCTCCAGGATTTCGCGGGCCTTTTTTGTGATTGTTGCGGCCTAAAATGCCTGATGTTGCGGCCGCTTTTCTAAAAAGTTGCGATGAAAGTTGCGATGTTTTTCTGCATTTGTTTTTAGGTTAAAACAGCAAAGGTAGATAGATTTTTACTTAAAGTACTCATATTATGCTTTTTGGCTTTTCCCCTTTCTTTTATTGTGTTATATATCTTTTTTTGTGCATGTTATAGGTTTACTAAGTGAAAAAAAAGCCCAAAGTCCACCCCAAAGAGACTTATGTCCCACAGAAAACACTGTTCACCATCTGCTCTGTAGTCCAGAATTTACTTCAGAGACAAACGTGCTCACTTTGTAACACACGTTAATGAGCACAAAACCAGTTAATAACCTTTAGTAACCTTATAAAGGCAAAACAAACGATTTAAAGACACAGCAAAATCTAACAAACTAAGCTTTTTTTAAAAAAACAAGATCTGCACCTGCAAAAATGTAAATGTGCAGAACCTCACAAACATTAAGTAGCATTTATGTTGAAAGATGCCAATATAGCCTACTAATAAAGTGCAAAATACTGTTTTCTAGCCACAAAAGTTAAATGGTGGAAAAATCAAAAGTTTAATACTGTATTTTAATATAATATAATATTATATACTCGAATATCCAATAAAGCGGTTCTCATTTCCTTAATTTTTTTGTCAGACAATAGAACGAGTAGCTATTTTTTATGTGTAAAATTATCTGAATTGAGAGAGTTCGGGAACTGGGTGAACTAATGCACTGTGATAGTTAGTAGCCTATTACAAGTGATAAACACAAGAAAAGAAAGGAAAATAAAATGGTCAAACTCAATTCTTTAAATATAAAACAAAAGAGAAGCAGATACGTGATAAGTCCGTGGAAACAACACTAAACACTTTGCTGTTTGAATGTCATGCATGAACAAAATAAACGTCATTTTGTTCATGTTTCCACTGTTCGATCGCGCCACACACCCACACACACACACACACACCCACACACTCTGATCGCGCCCCGCGTCTCTCTCTCTCTCTCTCTCTCTCTCTCTCTCTCTCTCTCTCTCTCTCTCTCTCTCTCTCTCTCTCTCTCTCTCTCGTCACGCACGCACGCACGCACGCACGCACGCACGCACGCACAACACCCACACACACACACTCTGATCGCGCCCCGCGTCTGTCTCTCTCTCTCTCTCTCTCTCTCTCTCTCTCTCTCTCTCTCTCTCTCTCTCTCTCTCTCTCTCTCTCTCTCTCTCTCTCACACACACACACACACACACACACACACACACACACACACACACACACACACACACACACACACACACACACACACACACACACACAGACAGTCCGATCGCGCCCCCCAGCACACATGTCTGCTGCGTCTTCTGAACAAAACAAAGTTTGATGACGCTTAGCAGGAGACCGCGACGATTGGTCAAAGTTGCAGAAAAGTTGCGGTGATTGGTCAAAATTGCAACGCGCACTGAATTCACAGGGATTTGTTGAAGTTGCGTTAATAGTTGCGATCGCGACATCGCGAAATCCTGGAGGGACTGATAGCCTGAGAAGTCTTCTGCACCTCAACAAACCTGTCCGCGAAGTCCTTGACGGCCGTTCCGAACAGGCCCTCCGGGGAAATGGGCGCGTCGAGGAACACAGAGCGCTCGGCTTCCGTCATCTCGGACAGCGTCAACCATAAGTGTCTCTCGGCGACGGCGAGAGAGGCCATGTTCCGCCCCATGGCTTGCGCAGCGGCTTTAGAAGCGCGTAGAGCGAGGTCCGTAGCGCTCCTCAGGTCCGCCACACAGATAGCACCGGGTCCCTCCTCGTCCAGCTTGAGAAGGAGGTCTGCCTGGTAGATCTGCAGAATAGACATCGTGTGCAGCGCTGAGACTGCTTGCCCGGCGGCGGTGTAAGCGCGTCCGTGCAGCGATGATGTCACTCGGCAGGCTTTGGACGGGAGCGTCGTCTGAACCCGCCGTCCCGCAGAGGGCGGGCAGAGATGCGACGCGACAGCCGTCTCCACCGGAGGAATGGCGAGGTAGCCTCTACTTCCCGCACCGTCGACAGCGGAGAATGCCGCGGAGGTAGAGGTACGCATCCTGGCGGAAAAGGGGGCCTTCCACGACTTTGCAACCTCCTCGTGAAGTTCCGGGAGGAAGGGCGCGGGCCTAGATTTTGACGGAGCCTCGTCTTTGCCGAGAAAGCGCCCGTCTAATCTGTTGCGCGGCGGCAGCGTGGGTGCCTCCCAATCGAGGCCGATGCTTTCTACGGCCTTGGTGAGCAGACGCATCAGCTCAGACTCAATGCCGGCTCTCTTCCCAGAGGGTTGGCGGGGAGCGTTAGCGGAGGGGAGGTCCACAGAGCTCGCCCAATCCTCGCTATCCGAAGCCAAGAGAGAACACGCCTCAGTGTTGTCGTCCAACTCGATGGCGGACGCGGCGGCGGACGGCGGACGCTGTCCGTCGGTGAGCGACTCGAGCGAAGCCGGCGAAGCTGGCGGGCGAACCGGCGAGCCTTGGCGGGCTGGAGATAGCTCGGGAGCGCGCTGGGCGCGGCGCTTCTTGCGACGCGGCGTCACGGCAGGCTGGGATACGGGCTCGGAGAACGAAGCCAGGCGAGTCCGCAGAGTCACCATAGGCAAACGTTCGCAGTGATGGCATCCGCCGTCAGCGAGCGCGATGGCCGCGTGATCCTCACCCAGGCAGGACACGCAGATGACATGTCGGTCCTCGTCGCTGAGTGGGGCTCGGCAAGAACCACAGGAAGGCATCTTTAAAAAGACGCCGCTCTTTTAGAGGGGGTGGGAAAAAAGCAGATATGCAAACACACACACACACTCTATGCAGAGGAAAGGATATAACGCCGGAAAGCACAGCAGGTACGGCGGCTGAAGGCGGCGAGGCCAGCGACTCCAGACTCAATGGCACGTCCCGCTGAAGGCTACAGGTCGACGGCGCGGCTTCTCACTCTGGATCCAGCGATGCGTGAGGCTTCGCTGAAGAGATGAAAATCGACGTAAGAGCAGCTATCGAGCCTAGATATAGGGCGAGACCACGCCCTTTCTGGCGGGACGTGACGATATGGGCGCGAAGGGCCCCCATTCGTCGTGACGTCACGCAGAGCCTCTCTCGATAGGCTGCTGCTATTGCCGCAGAGCAGCCAATAGGCGCGCGAGCTGTCTCGCCTAGGTCTGCTTGCTGCTGCAAAGCGTTTTACATTAGTAAAAAATTAAGGATAATTTTTGGCTTCAATATCTCGTGGAAAAGAGTTTTCCCCATAGCGTAAGATATTACGCAGTACGAGAGATACTCTCGTAAGAGAACTTCACTTGCGTTAGCATTCCCATTGACTCCCATTCATTTTGGCGTCACTCTGACAGTGAATAACTTTACATCTGAGGCGTTTAAAGACTCCATTTGTCCATTATTTATTTCTAAAGAAACACGACAATGTATAAAGGGCTCCATTACCTTCTATGTTACATTATGGCCCCGTAGAAACAGTTTTTGTAAAAATAGGCTAACGGTTGCGTCATAACCACTCGACTCTCTGTTGCGCTGAACAGAAATGACCGTACAGACAGGAGGAGAAGCTCGCAGGCAATCGGGGGGACGTCCCGTCAAGGGAGAAGCCCATAGATAATGAGTCCATAAAAGCAACGGGACAAAATACTCCTGCTCACTCACGCCAAATAACTCTTTGCTCAAGTTCCCCGTCTCTGCAAGATTAACGTTGGCAGTTTTCACGCACAGCTACTAGAAGATTTACGTCTGTCAGACAGGTTGCTCACGTCATCAAGGTTGGTTTGAGTCGGTTTGAGTCTGAGCGTCAGGAACGGAAGTGCTCAAAAATCGCTAAAAATGGGCTTCAACTGTCTCAACTGAGTTCCAGTGAGACGCTCTGTCCACTTCTTATACTGTCTATGATTGCATCCCGTGTCTCGTTTGCCATTTCCGCGGTCGTTTCGGTTTTCGATTTCTCTAACCTACAATGTAAAACTCGCCGCTTAGCGTCTACGTCACGGCTCTCAGCCCGCCCTCCTTTCGTTGATTGGCCCGGCTGTTTTCAGGCCGGAGGAAAACTGAAAGATAGGCTGCTATCTCAGACTGACTACAGGAGCGAAATGAAATTAGCGGAAGTTGGAAGTCTGACGTAGTCAAGCTAGTCTTAGCAGTGTTTTATCGTGAATAAAACACAGCTATTGACCAATCAGAATCAAGGATTGGAACTAACCGTTTAATAAATACAAATATTACATCACAATATTGAAGACAAGGTAAAATAAAAAATATATATAATATAAAATAAATTAAAAAATGAACAAGTAAATACATAAAGTAAGGGAGTAGGAAGTTTTTCAAATTATAAAACCAAAATCTTTCAATAAGGAGTACAAATACCAATAACCGTGGAGGAATTTTGAAAAATGTACATTTGTGTATAAAATTTTAACAGAAGCAAAACATTATTAGTTACAAAAGATACCTTTTTATCCTTAATTAATAGTCTAAACTGAACAGATTCCCACGACAGTATCAGCCTTACAGGTATTCTTATCCAGCTCAACGCATCATCCGAAAATTTGTTTACAAAAATGCACTGAAAAAACAAGTGTTCAACTGTTTCTATCTCTACTTTGCATGACATAAATTTGAATCTCCAACATTAAATCTTATTCTTAAATTCTTTTGTTGGATATATATGGTTCAGAATTTTAAAGTGCACCTCTTTACATTTAGGATTAACGGGAAATGAAAGAAAATTGATCAGCTCAAAGTGACCCAATCATTTTTACAGGCCCATATTTCACTGGTAGTCGCTGTATGAAGAATATTTGGGTATAATATGTCACAGTTTACTTTATTTTGCTCTCCTCACTTACATATGAACTATAGAGTCCTGTAAAATGATCTCTGGTGTCTTGAGTAATGTGTGTGTGACTGTAAATGTTCTTCTTTTGCAGCCGGACTTCCGTTCGCGGTCTTGAATATTCGACACACGCCGTTTAAAAGAGGCTTTTTCTGCAGCGACGACTCCATCAAGTATCCGTTTAAAGAAGACACCATATCTTACCAGTTACTGATGGGCATACTGATTCCTCTCGCTCTGCTGCTGGTAAGCCTTCGCCAGTCCTGCTTCATCAATAAACTTCATACAATCATAGTTAAAGCATAATTTGGGTATTTAGCACTTTGAGTCAATTTTCTAGTGTGTTATGGATGAGCTAGAGTGGTGGACACAGAAATGTTGACGATGGGTCCTGTCTCGACTTTTAGACTCTTTTAGAATCGCCTCTGAGCGCTTCAGAGTGGCTGTCTATGGGCATGCACAAACATGTGCTTAAAACAACCCAACGTTCGTTTTCAAAACTGTGACACTCACCGAGTGGTGTTCGTTGAACCCGCACTCAGACATCCCAAGTCTCAGGGAAGTTCCGGGAGTCTCCCGCATATTGATAGCGTCTCCCTGATGGCCGCAAATTAGTTCAGATCTCTCAGAATCTAGAGCGCGCATACAAGACATTACAAACTGCACGCATAACATACATGGCACACGCACGGCAGAGAGGGAGAGAGCGAGAGACCTTGCGTGTGTCTCTCTCCCTCTCTGCCGTGCACGGGCTATGTATGTCATGCGTGCAGTTTAGTCAACCATCCAGTCAGCTACTACTCGTTTTTGTCTGACGAATCGACGCGCATGTTTTGCGTCGACGTTTTTTTTTGCGTCGACTTCATCGATGGCGTCGACGCGTTGTCCCAGCCCTAATACTCACCCTTCACTCATTTAGTAAGTCTTCGATTGCTTTCTTAACCAGTACTCCTTCATTTGAAAAATAAACAATAAAAATGAACATGCTCAATTAGTCATTTGTATGAAAGCTTGCAGATTAAAATATAAAAAAGGAAATTGGGGCTTTTTATTTCACAATTCTGATTTTCTTTCCCCTTGTTTGTGAGTTTAAATCTCACAATTACAGCGATGGCAATTGCAAGTTATGAAGTCTGAATTGTGAGATATAAATCTGACTCTTGTTCTCTTCACACAGATCGTCTTCGGCGAGTGTTTCTCGGTCTATCTGAGGTCCAGGGCTTCTTTAAGTTATGAATATATCGTGTGTGTGTACAAGGCCGTGGGATCCTTCGTGTTCGGAGCGGCGCTGAGCCAGTCGCTGACCGACATCGCCAAATACACCATCGGCCGGCTGAGACCGCACTTCCTGAGCGTGTGCAAGCCTCCCTGGAGCCTCGTGGACTGTGCGTCGGGTTACATCGAGAACTTCACCTGCACTGGAGATCCACACGCCACCAATGAAGGCCGGCGAGTGAAACCCTGAGTCTCACACAGCGTTTCTGATGATTTCATGCAATATGCAGGCCTTTCAGAGTGTTTTTGTGATTGTTGCGGGCGAAAATCCTTGATTATGCGGCACGTTTTCTTAAAAAATGCAATGGAATATGCGGATATTTATGCAATTTTATGCGATGAAATTGCGGGAACTTGTAAAAACTGCGGTTTGCTGAAAGAGAAAGTGATTCCCCTGTTCCCTGTTCTCTCTAGGCTACTGCCTTACTGTAAAGAGTCATTTCTTATTACTTCCTATGATAAGCAAGCACACTACATCACAGAAAGTGCTGGAATATTTCAGTTCATCTTGTTTTATTTCAGATCTTAATAAACACATCAAACTTACAAAACATTGAGTCAAACAACTTCTGGAGCTTTACTAAAGGAATATGCTACAACTTCTGGAAAAATGAATACATAACATATAAAAAAATAAAATGTGTGCTTCCTGTTTTACAGCTTTTCGATGATGTTCACGTCACTTCATAACGTTCTCATGGCAACAGGGAAAAACACAACATTTCTCAACTTTCTGCTGAGATATATGAGACTTTTTTTTGCAAAGAAAATGTGAGGATTATGAAATCATGTATATTTTGCGCGGAAATCTGCAATTTATGCGGCGAAAGTGCGATGTATTTGAAAAAATGCCCCTGCATAAATATGAGGACTTTGGCTGATTATGCATTGAATTATGCGATTGCATAATCAAGTTTTTCTGGAGGGACTGAAAATGACTTTGTTTTATCAAGTGCATTGTTTGATTTGGGCTCTAAAAAAATTAAATTTACTAATAATGATGTACAATCTTCTACTTACAGGCTTTCCTTTTATTCTGGTCACTCGTCGTTCTCCATGTACTGTATGCTGTTCCTCGCTGTAAGTGTGTTCTTATGAGAATATTTCATCAAATTTAAGGTGAGACGCTACAGGCCAAACACTGGTCTATTTCGCTTCCATAACATGGAACAACATTTTAGAAAACATCCAAAATACACATTTATAGTCTTTATTTCATTGCACTTGTCTGTAGATTTCAGTGTTTAATGGCATCAGAAATCACTTCAGCAGTTTTACACACACCAAACTTTACAGTTTTATTCATATCTATATTCTGAAGGTTTGTTCATATATTGATATATACAACATTCTACTCCTAAAAAATTGGTCTGTTTACAGTATTTTCTATGAAAGCTTGTTTCCACCACAGAATAAAAAAGGTAATTGCGATTCTGACTTTGTTTCTCACAATTGCAAGAAAAAAAGTCCAAATTGTGAGATATAAACTTGCAATTGCAAGAAATAAATTCAGAATTGCGAGATATAAACTGGCAATTACAAGAAAAAGTCAGAATTGTGAGATATAAACTTGCAATTGCGAGAAAAAAAGTCAGAATTGCGAGATATAAACTTGCAATTGCGAGAAAAAAAGTCAGAATTGCGAGATATAAACTTGTAATTGCGAGAAAAAAGGTCAGAATTGTGAGATATAAACTTGCAATTGCGAGAAAAAAGGTCAGAATTGTGAGATATAAACTTGCAATTATGAGAAAAAGTCAGAATTGTGAGATATAAACTTGTTCAGATAATGCCTCAGTTGCATATTCAAGCATAACTCTTTAGAAAACTTGTAATACAAAACAATTGTCTTGATGTACAGTGATTATTCATCTGGGGTAGTATGGTAATATCTATTAGTTTGTAGTATTGTCTTGCCTTAAAGGTACAATATGTAGGAATTTTCACCACCAGGGGTCGCTAACCTCTTACAATAACAAAGGTGTACATTGATCTTTTATGGATGAGTGAATATTGATGTTTTTAACATGACTGTGGTGAAGCAGGAGCGATTGCTAGACGTACACCAGCGTCTCACACACACACACACACACACACACGCACACAACGCGAGTCCCGCAGATATAAAGGAATAAGGACATTTCATTCTTCAGAACTACACGCAAGTGCTGAATTAATACTCACACAGGTCAGTTTATTAGAGGAATGAATCTTGAGGTAACGCAGCGCTGTTTCACTCGCTCTAACAGTTACACTATCACACTAAACACATTTGAGTGTGTTGAATGTTGTTAGTTGGGTTGTTTGTTGGCTGAGACTAAGTAACGTTAAGCTAGATCAACATTAGAATAACATACAGATCATATTCTAACATTTTATCATGTTGAACTAAATAACATTGATTAGTTGTATGTACATTTGCTCTCCTGTCTAATAAAGTACATGAACACTCGCGTCTCTGTCGAGTGGAAGTTAGTCGTGGACGTGGAGCTCTCGGCGTCTCGAAACATGTTGATCTTCGTTTTAGTCTCTTTCTGTCTCAAAGTCTGCTTGCCATGGTCCATAATGTTTGAACAAATCCTTGAGCGTCCTGCTAGGCATAACCCGGTTGTCCTCGTCTGTCGCCATGGTTACTATAGCCAGTACGAGCGGAAACAATGGTGGAAACCGAGGCTAACGCGGATATGACGCCATTGACTGGCGACTAGTGTTGCTTTCGTCAACAAAAATTATGACGAAATATCGTCGTCAACGAACCTTTTTAACGTGACGAAAACAAGACGAGACGCAACGTAAATGCTGGTCATGTGACGATGACTATAATTAAATGTATAATGTAATATCGTTGACGAATAAAAAAGAGACTAAATGTGGTTTACAAAATAAAAACTATGCTAAAATGTCTCTTCATTTTCGTTGACCAAAACGAGACGAGACGAAATGTTATTTAACGTTATTTCGTCTCGTTTGCTTGCGTTATTACCGGTATGCAGCATTTCTGTTTCCTGTGTTTCACTTCAGGGGCTGCATCAGATCGCACTGCGCAGACGCAGGCGACATCACATCCTCAAGCCCCACTCGCGGCATTATTTAGAAGATGCAGCTGCGTGAGTTACGGTTGTTTCACACATACTCCGTGTGTAGTGCGTACGCGGTGCGGTGTGTATGCAGGAGCAGCTCGAGCTATTGTGTTTTCACATGTGCTGCGTTTGCAGTGCGCAGCTGATCTACGGCTGTAATACCACAATCACAACATTTATTCTCTATTTTTTATTTCAAATCAATATTTCTAGCCTACATCCATTATGTCGCGTTGTTGAGGTAGGCTACTGTGTAGATCTCTGCTCTGCTGTTATGCACGCACCGCTCCCGCGTGCGGTGTGTGAGCGCTCTAACCTAACATGGGTGCGGGAAAAAAATACACACCGCAAACGGAGTAGGCTATGTGTGAAACAGGCGTTAGCATAAACGACAACAAACGCCATTAAGTCTGACACAGAGAAAGGGATTCGTCTTTGGGAGAAAAAGAAGAAATGACATTTGGAAAAACTTTAATTTCATCGTGTGTAGGCAACATGTTTGGTTGGTAAAATAAATATGTTCTAAATTCATATCAGAGCGTCTTCTGTGTCTGGAATAGCATTCTTGAGTCTATAAGGTAACAATAATATAATAAGATAGACTAACAATAATAAGATAAGATTTTTTGAAATGGGTTTGTCTAAAAGAAAATGTTGGTTTCGTCTACTAGGTATACATATTGACTGGGTTAAATAGAATTGTATTACTAAAAAGAGACTAAAATACAATTTTCATTGACTAAAACTAGACTAAAATGTCATCAGTTTTCGTCGACTAAAACTAGACTAGACTAAAAAGAGTATGAACGTGACTAAAACTAATAAAAACTAAAATGACAGCTTGACACAAGGACTAGACTAAAACTAAAATTAAAACAGGCCGCCAAAAACACCAAACACTACTGGCGACTCCTCAGCGCTGCTCACGCCACGTTTCCTTGATTAAAATAGCAATTTTCTCACGATTTACAAATAGTTGGAAACATTTGGGATATTGTAAGTAATCAACTAAACAAAATATATAACATTGGCCTAGTGGTTTTTGGATATTTTACTGCAAAATTCCTACATATTGTACCTTTAAGTGACATTTATGTAAATCAATATATTTATTTATGCTAATATACCGTATGTTTTCCTCCTGAAGCTGTATCTGCAGGCCAGACTGAGGGCTCGATGGGCTCGACTGGTGCGGCCGACTCTCCAGATCTCGTTTATCGCCGCTTCTCTGTATGTGGGTCTATCCCGCGTCTCGGATTATAAACACCACTGGAGTGACGTTCTCACCGGACTCGTACAGGGAGCCGCCGTGGCGCTGTTTACTGTAAGTGATTTCAGGAACGTGTGCCGTACGGCCATTAATTAGCCCATGATTTACTCGCCCTCAAGCCATCCTAGCTGTGTATGACATTCTTCTTTCAGACGAATACAGTCAGAGTTATATTGAAAAATATCCTGGCTCTTCCAAGCTTTATAATGGCAGTGAATGACTGTGCATCTATCCATCATAAAAGTGCATCTATCCATCATGAAAGTGCATCTGTCCATCATAAAAGTGCATCTGTCCATCATAAAAGTGCATCTGTCCATCATAAGTGCATCTGTCCATCATAAAAGTGCATCTATCCATCATAAAAGTGCATCTATCCATCATAAAAGTGCATCTGTCCATCATAAAAGTGCATCTATCCATCATAAAAGTGCATCTGTCCATCATAAAAGTGCATCTGTCCATCATAAAAGTGCATCTGTCCATCATAAAAGTGCATCTGTCCATCATAAAAATGCATCTGTCCATCATAAAAGTGCATCTGTCCATCATAAAAGTGCATCTTCCATCATAAAAGTGCATCCGTCGTCATCGTCATGAAAGTGCATCTGTCCATCATAAAAGTGCATCGTCCATCATGAAAGTGCATCCGTCCGTCATGAGTCATCGTCATAAAAGTGCCAGTGTCATGATGCATTGTCATCATAAAAGTGCATCGTCCTCATGAAAGTGCATCTCGTCTCCGTCATGAAAGTGCATCTGTCCATCATAAAAGTGCATCTGTCCTCATGAAAGTGCATCGTTCCATCATAAAGTGCATCTGTCCATCATAAAGTGCATCTATCCATCATAAAAGTGCATCTGTCCATCATAAAAGTGCATCTGTCCATCATAAAGTGCATCGTTCCTCATGAAAAGTGCATCTCATCTAATCTCTGTCATCATAAAAGTGCATCGTCCGTCATGAAAGTGCATCTATCCCATAAAGTGCCTGTCCCATGAAAATGCATCCGTCCGTCATGAAAATGCATCGGTCCATCATAAAAGTGCATCTGTCCATCATAAAAGTGCATCTATCCATCATAAAAGTGCATCTGTCCATCATAAAAGTGCATCCGTCCGTCATGAAAAGGCATCTGTCCGTCATAAAAGTGCATCCGTCCGTCATAAAAGTGCATCCGTCCGTCATAAAAGTGCATCCGTCCGTCATGAAAATGCATCTGTCCATCATGAAAGTGCATCCGTCCATCATAAAAGTGCATCCGTCCGTCATGAAAATGCATCTGTCCATCATGAAAGTGCATCCGTCCGTCATGAAAGTGCATCCGTCCGTCATAAAAGTGCATCCGTCCGTCATAAAAGTGCATCTGTCCATCATAAAAGTGCATCTGTCCATCATAAAAGTGCATCTGTCCATCATAAAAGTGCATCCGTCTGTCATGAAAATGCATCTGTCCATCATAAAAGTGCATCCGTCCGTCATAAAAGTGCATCTATCCATCATAAAAGTGCATCTATCCATCATGAAAGTGCATCTATCCATCATAAAAGTGCATCCGTCCGTCATGAAAGTGCATCTGTCCATCATAAAAGTGCATCTGTCCATCATAAAAGTGCATCTGTCCATCATAAAAGTGCATCCGTCTGTCATGAAAATGCATCTGTCCATCATAAAAGTGCATCCGTCCATCATAAAAGTGCATCTATCCATCATGAAAGTGCATCTATCCATCATAAAAGTGCATCCGTCCGTCATGAAAGTGCATCTGTCCATCATAAAATGATCCGTCGTCTGAAGTGCATCTGTCCATCATAAAAGTGCATCCGTCCGTCATAAAAGTGCATCCGTCCGTCATAAAAGTGCATCTGTCCATTCACTGCCATTTAAAGCTTGGAAGAGCCAGGACAGTTTTTAATATAACTCTGATTGTGTTCGCCTGAGAGAAGAATGTCATATACACCTAGGACGACTTGATAGAGAGTAAATCATGGGCTGATTTTCATTTTTGGGTGAACTATCCCTTTAATATAAAACCAGCACACACATGCCGTTTAAAAATTTTTCACCTTCACATCGCAGGTGTTCTTCGTGTCGGATCTCTTCACCGCCAAGTGTGTGTCAGACAAAGACAAGGAGATTTCCCACACGAGACTTCAGGAAACATCCGATTCCTCGAATCACTACGGCAGCGCACAGTGAGACGAAACCAAACTGGAGTTTTTACAGGAACATGCAAATCTTACAGAGATTATTGATGTGACCAAATTATTTATACACTCTTAAAAATAAAGGTTCGAAAGGGAAGGGTTTCGAATAGAAGAGAATACGCGGTTCTATGAATATGCAAATGAGCCCTGCCTCCACTCACTCACTCACTCAGAGATCCACTGGTTGACGATCACACGTTGATCTGATTGGTTACTGTGTACATTTAAAAGATGGATTTTCACCACAGGGGGACTTTAAAAATCGAAAGATCTTTTTTACTGTAAAGAAGCTTTTGTGCATTTCGATGCCGATAACCTTTATTTTTAAGAGTGTACGTACAACTACAGGTTCCTACTTTAGTTTATGTAGCATCATAAAACATTGAGAATGGTACGGCATAACAACATGAAGAAATCACTCCTGTCATGCCAGTAAAAGTTAAGAAAATATCAAAACAGTCAAACGACCCAGAATCCAGTTTGCTGTATTCCATCGTGATAGCAGAATGACACGCCCTTTTAACCCTCTCAGATCTGAGCCTTTGCTTCCCGATCCATCACATGCTCCGAAACAACATTTCCATCTGATAATAGTAGTAGTGTATATATAATATATAACATATACAAGCAGTGTTATATTTCTTCAGATTTAAAATGAAACTGCTACAAGTTTTGCGTTGTAAAGTTGACTGTAAGACACGTTATTTCTGTGTTTTAAGGCCTGTTCACACCAATAATAACTACGTTTTATCAACAATATCATTCTGTTTATTATAAGCGCTGCAGTTTTTCATCCCTCGCTCGCGCTCTTTAAAGCAGGATGGATTCTGATTGGCTGTCAGTGTTTTTATTATCAGCTGGAAAAAAAAAACATGAAAGTAATTCCGTTCCTCTGTGTCATTATGCTGTGGACTCTATTCTTTTACATTTAGAATAGTTTCCAAAACTATAGTTATCGTTTGTGTTGTGAACAGGCCTGTCTGATGAAGTTTTTTGTGTCAAATTTACGTAAGAAAAAGTAAAGGATGTATGGGCCAAATATGAACAACCAAAGAGTGTATGGCATTGAATTGTACTGTGCGTGTATTTAATGCAAACTGTAAGGTCACACGCTTATATCAAAGCACTTGTATACATTTTTTTGTTGCCTTTTTTGTTTAATAGTATTTGTAACATATCATGCATAATCTGCATATAATTTTTTTTGCTGTTTATATTTTCATTCATTGGTGACCATTCTATTGAGAATCAGTGAAACATGGTACAGGGAAACTGTAAATGATTTTTTGCAATTAAAATTTAGCTAGACCAACTGTGGTGTAGTTATTTTGTCCTCTCACAGCATCTACATTTACATTCATGAACCCAAATAATCCACGCATTTTGGTATTGTTTTTTTTTTTTTGCGTGTGTGAAATTCATGAAAATTAATGTGAATTGGGTTGCAATGTTTACGGTTCATATTAGAGAGTTTTCAGAATCTAAAATCGGATTGGATTCAGTCAGACTGGCGAAAATGAGTGTAAACACATGTACTGGTGACAGTGGCGCCTCTAGTGGTCAGATTATGTCATCATCGCTCCAACTGCAATCTGCTGCTTTCGAGCTTCGAACAATCCGATTCGTTCGGACGGCTCATTCCAATCGAACGTGTTTCAATGATTCGTTTGAGAGAGATACAAACACCTTGTGGATCGGTTCGATTGAATCATTAAGAACCGATTCAGTGAAACGACTCGTTGGCGAATCGAACCCTTCCGCCACTCTTTGTCCTCGCGGTGACTGACTGCATATGATCCCGCTGAATGTACATTATTTATTCATCCGTTTACACTCTGTATTCATCAAACAGACGATCTGAAGGATGGTGTTAGTTCATGTCGGATATTTGGTTCTTCCTGTCTTTGGCTCTGTGAGAAATAGAGGTATTTATAACACATTATTTCACGATAAGATCACATCTAAGGCCTTTTGCTTGTTTAATGCATGCCCATTAAACCCCACGACTGATCTATATGCTGCTCTAGGTCCATACTGAGGGGATATTCATTATAAAAACAGGTGATTTGGTATTTATTTAGCGAATCAATGAGGTTTGATTCGGATCTGAGGTAACGTTAATCTGTTAGCTAGCTGACCCTACGCTTTCAGCTTCAGATTTCACTTTTAAAATACATCTAAAATCAATTGACTGGCTGATATGAGGGATATTTGGTATATTTGATAGATTTTCTATTCGTTTTATCGTGTACTTGAGCGCTGTATGTGTTTGTAGAGGTTTATTTGTGAGGTTTGGTTTTACCTCAGAAAGCTAACGATGCTAATTCAGGCCTGAGTTTAACGGACAACAAATAACAGTTCAATAATTTATTAGAGTGATTTAATGCTCATTTCAATTAAATAAGTAAGATTTTGTGTTGAAGCCCCAGAATGCCAGTATCTGCATTTCATCATACAAAAGCTGATTTGTTTAAATCAGTCGATTATTTTTGATATAGGCTACCTCATGAACTAAATAATTTACACACCGATGTGCTGATTGTTTAATGAGGAATAACGCGAAACATGTCTCGAGATGAGCTGCTAACTTTACCTCCATCACTGATTTCATGAAGCTTTTTTGATTTCTGTTTCTGATCTTCTGTCTCATAGTTTGATTTCATGTGCTTTATTTCTGTTCTTATCTCCTGTCTCATAGTCTATGGAGGCTGAATCTACATTCTGCATTATCAGATCATTGTGTTTTAATGATCATCTGTGTTCTGATCCCTCCTCATTTCCTATTTCCATCAGAAGAGACGACAAACATCTCAGATCTGCTCCCTTCCTGAGAACAAACACACTAAAACCAGAGCTAACACATTTAGAGCGTGAACTTCTGTCTGTATGTCAAGTGCTGTAGTTTAACCCACATCAGTAGCTCTAGAAGAGTGATTCATGTATGTCCCATCCAGCTTTGGTAGTCAACATGTATGTAAATTCCTGTAAAATGGATGCATTTTGTGCTTGAATGGTCACCAAACCCACACACCTATAGCTGTCACCTATGGAAGCTCGTTTCCATCACGGAATATAAAAATAAAAAAGCTAATTGCGCATTATATCTTATGGAAGCTTGTTTCCCCGCCGAAATAAAAAAAAATTCTGAAATTCTGACACTTTTTCTCAGAATTGTGATTGTCAGTTATAAAGTCAGAATTCTGAGAAATAAACTCGTACAATTCTGACTTTATAACTCGCAATTGTGACTTTATATCATTAGCCAAGTTTCCACTTGTCAATCGAATTATCTAAAGTTCGGTAAAAAAAACTCATGCGAATAAAGCTGGTGCACGTGTTTCCATACAACGAAATTCGCTTAAAAGCGAATAAAAACCTGTGTGTAATGACGTCACATGCTGTTTTGTGATCAAATTGGTATATCAAATGATTTGAGACATTTTAAGGCGTTTCCATTCATTTTCGCACAACATTCAAGCAAACATTTGCAAACAAAGTTTTGCTGTACAAAATGGATTATCGCATAAGCCGTATATCCATCAAGATAAAATCACATGAGACCGAACGCATTTCATTTGAGTCATGAAATTCAATCGAATTTTACTGTTTCCATAAGGCATTTTTCATTTGATATCACTTAATGCGGATAAAAACGTGTGGATGGAAACATAGCTAGAGTCGCAATTGAATTGCAAGATAAAACGTTGCAATTAAATTTAAATTAATTCGAATTTTTATTGTGTGGCGGAAACAAGCTTCCACGATATCTCGCAATGCTGACTTTTTAATACATTTTCAATAAGATTATAAAGCCGAATTGCAACAGCGAGGAAAGTCAGAATTGTGAGAATTAATATTTTTTTATTCGTTGGCGTAAACGAGCTTTCATAGTCACCTGCATATCGTGTGCTTCATTCATTGCTTTCTGATTTTACACAATCATTCACAATCATGTTAAGAGGAAAAGCAAAAAACAACAGACAAAAAACACCCAACGATTGGCTCGTTGCGTCCAAATTGTCCAAATTGACAGCGTCCAAAATGCCATCCATTTGGCAGGGATGTTGATTTCCTGCACTGCTACTGAGAGCCTCTATTAGAGCAATGCAAATGTCTATTGTTTGGTTGTGGTTTCTCTACCTTTTGTTCTGGTAATAGACTTGAGTGCATGAATCACATTATTATTATTTTGATTCTACATTGAATAGACTCCAATGTAATCTTTCTGTAGTAAAGATGAACCCTGCTGTACTGTAATGTGCTGTAGCCGATGCATCTGCTCATTGGATGTTGCTTTTGTTCTGTTAACCCTGTACTGAGCATGGTGGGCCTTGCTATTGGTCAATGTTGTTTTTTTGTTGCATGGACTTATTATTATTATTTATTATGACACAAATCCACATACTAATATTTTTCAATAAAGAATATAGTATTTTTCCTAACCTCCAGTGTGCTTCTTGCTGATTTCCATTTATTGTCTCCCCCTCCACCTCCTCCCTCTGCTGTGACGATAGACTGATTTTCCTGGCTTTTTTTCATCATGAGACCTCAATGAGTTGATCCGTGGTCATTTAATCCCGTCATCGAGGCACTTGAAGGTGCAGTGTACGTTCCCAACTGTACCGATACCCATAGACTTTCCACATCTTACAAAGAAATTACATCCAGTTTTCAACGAGTCTTGCACTAAAAGCACGTACCGCTGCACCTTTAAGTCTTCTCACAGTAAATGATCCGGATGCAATGTAAACGTGGCCTTTCTCTGTGGTGTGTCCAGGTATATCCACACATTTCATCTGTTATTCAATCTCCCATCAACACACTGAGCAACTGATCAAGAGCACATTATACATGATTTCGTCTGGTGACTTAAGCTGGTGTGTTTTCAGTTCCCTCATTCTGATCTGAAGTAGAGTGGAGAGATGGGTCATTTTGCTTTCCTGCCATTTTTATCCATTTCTACTTTTTTTTTTTTTTTGGAGTTTTCTTTCTCATAATGAATATCAAAGGATAATTCGGGTATTTAGCACTTTGAGTCTATTTTCTAGTGTGTTTTGGATGAGCTAGAGTGGTGGACACAGAAATGTTGACGATGGTCCTGTCTCGACTTTTTGACTCTTTTAGAATCGCCTCTGAGCGCTTCAGAGTGGCTGTCTATGGGTATGCTCAAACATGTGCTTAAAACAACCCAACGTTCGTTTTCAAAACTGTGCAACTCACCGAGTGGTTAGTGGTGTTCGTTGATGATCCAAAACAAGTAGCGAAATACAGTTTCTGTCGTGTTTTATTTGGCATTTAAAAAAATTCCATTGATTTCTGTTGGAGGACTCATTGCCGGTTGATATTACTGCGCTAACGGAAAGACCGTTTACATTTGGTTGTAGTCTTTTCGCTCAGTTCTCCGTCTCTCAGAAGGCTGCCGTGAGCAGAGCAACTGGTTGTCGCCATCAAGTGGTCGGGAGTGTGCTAACGCTTCCGACTCAAATATCCAGTGGAAGTTTATACGCGGTGTGAGGTATCTGAAAAAATAGTTCCACTATAGTAAATAACACGGATTGAAATCATACATTGCGCCGATATATTTGTTTTTAATCATCAACGAACACCACTAACCACTCGGTGAGTGTCACAGTTTTGAAAACGAACGCGTTTCTAAAAGAGTCAAAAAGTCGAGACAGGACCCATCGTCAACATTTCTGTGTCCACCACTCTAGCTCATCCAAAACACACTAGAAAATACACTCAAAGTGCTAAATACCAGAATTATCCTTTAACGTTTTTTTTTAAACCCATAAAGTGGTGCGTTGATTCATTTACCCATTCACTTGTTGTCTTGTAAATAGCCAACAGATCCCTTCATCACAACTCGACAAACTCAGTTTAGCATTCAGTAATCTTTTGTTAATAATATATACAATCTTATACTGTTGTACTTCTGAATGGAGGGCATTTAGGCTAACTTGCAGCCTATTTTTATTAGGGATGCGCAATATATCGGCCGATATATGTTTATTTTTAATGTTATCGTTATCAGCCCAATAAGAACATTTTGGCGAAATATTAAAGCTGATAAATAATGTATTATTTCCTTCAGCTGAGACGCTTCAGATGCGCACTGTTCAACATTATGGTCTTGAATTGCTTGAAATATGATTGGAATCACTTCAAAAAAGGAACATACGGTTCAGTGCAAAATATTCTGTCATATCAGCTACTATTATTATGCTAAATCAGCTAAATTATTATGAGAACATTATAATTGTGTGCTTGGAACATGGATTTAACGGTGAGATTTTGTTTTTTTAATCAGGCACTCAAAAATGATATAAAAATTTGGATTTAGATTTATCGGCCAATATATTGGTTATCGACTTTCAAATATAAAGATTTATCGGTTATCGATATCAGCCAAAATTTGCATACTGTTGCATCCCTAATTTCAATGCATGGTGCAAAGTTATCTTTTTTTCTGGCAAATTCTGGAAAGGACATTATATTTAGAGTAATTGTTGCTCGTACAGTGATAATAAAGCATGCAAACTGCATGTCTTGCACCAGCAAATGCGATTTCTGATGTAATATTTGCTCTATGGACTGAGTTGTAGGGTTAATCTACATCTACATCTTGGATAAATCCCAGTAAACATGTTCCTTAAGATGATGAGTGTCCAACATCATTCTCGGTCCTAGAACATCATTCCTATCAACCAATCAGATTGTAGTCTTAAGAGCTTCAACATCGTCAGTGATTTTGATGTTTGGTGGGATAATGTTAGGACTAAGATGTGTTTCCAGTACCAATAGAGGATGTTGATTCAGAAAGATGTCCTACTTTGGCCGAATCACATGTCATTGGGTTTTAAAAGAGACCCAACACATGGATATTGCTTTGTGAAATGGTTCCCACACACTTCTCCAAAGTTCTGTCATTGGAAACCGCAAAGCTTTCATTGATAATGCTTGACAGGCTAACAGCTCGCATTAAAATACATCTAAATCCAGACGTTTACTGCATGCTCAGACATTTGGCTGAGAAGTTAAAGCATCTGTGGATTCCTTCAGCTGTCCAGCAACTCTCGTCTAGTATATTCCCGAAATAACTCTAGACTGTTCTGGAGCGCATTTCCCAAAAGCATCGTTGGCCAACTATGATCAGAATTTCCAGTGAACTCTTGGTAACGATGGGACTTGCTTTGGGAAACGCACCCCAGATCTGCTGGGACATTTGGGAAAACAGTAGATGGATCTGATCATGAGAAACGGTTATCTACAGTGAACAAATTGGCGTAGGATTAATTTGCATCAACTTTTAACTTTCAAGTCAATTTCACAAATAATTATAAAGAATCAACAAGATATGGAAGCTTGTTTCCGCCACAGAATAAAACATTTGAAAGATAATTGTGACTTTTTTAAAGTTTACATCTCGCAATTCTGACTTTATTACATGTAATTCTGACTTTTACATGTAATTCTGACTTTATATCTCGCAATTCTGACTTTATTACATGTAATTCTGACTTTTACATGTAATTCTGACTTTATATCTCGCAATTCTGACTTTATTACATGTAATTCTGACTTTTACATGTAATTCTGACTTTATATCTCGCAATTTTGACTTTATATCTCCTAAATCTGACTTTATATCTCCTAAAACTGACTTTATATCACTCAATTCTGACTTTATATCTTCTAAATCTGACTTTATGGGGCTGTTTACACCTGGCCACTTCATGCGTTTTCTGTGATCGGATAGCTATCCGATCGTGAAAAGACCAGGTGTAAATGCCCCCCGAAACGCATTCGAGACGGATTTGAATCCGATCGCTCAAACCACATCAGGAGGAGGTCTGGGCCGCATTCCAGACGAAACTGGACAAGTGTAAATGCATCTGGTTGTTGAAACCACATATGTAAATTTTACTCCTCCCAAAAATGATAAAAAAATAAACGTGTGAGAGCGTGTTATAGGCTATATGTCATGTTATAGTCAGATATGACGACGCTACTGCAACTCTACCGCAGATGAGCAGCTGAGCGTCTATTCCTCAAGTCACGACCGTACGTGCAAACTATCGCAAATCAAAGTGAAAGTAAGTCACAGACGCTTAACACACAATCATCTTCATTAAAAGTAAAGAAACGAAATGATCTTACCAGGGCTGTTGCCGCTCTCTCTTATTGCTGTCTTTGATTTTGAAATTAGCCGATGATCAATAAAATGCAGCTCATAACTGTTGCTTTCGGTGACGTGCACTCCATTAAATCTGCATATAGCGCGGGAATTGAAGATCGGATTTATATCCGTTTCGCAAAAACACATTTATGTGACCAGGTGTAAATGGAATCGTTTTGATAAATCGGATATCTATCCGATCTGAGAAAACGCATGAAGTGGCCAGGTGTAAACAGCCCCTATATCTCCTAAATCTGACTTTATATCACTCAATTCTGACTTTATATCACTCAATTCTGACTTTATATCTCCTAAATCTGACTTTATATCACTCAATTCTGACTTTATATCTCCTAAATCTGACTTTATATCTCCTAATTCCGACTTTATATCACTCAATTCTGACTTTATATCACTCAATTCTGACTTTATATCTTCTAAATCTGACTTTATATCACTCAATTCTGACTTTATATCTGCTAATTCCGACTTTATATCACTCAATTCTGACTTTATATCTCCTAAATCTGAATTTATATCTCCTAATTCCGACTTTATATCTCCTAAATCTGACTTTATATCTCCTAATTTCGGCTTTATATCTCGTAAACCTGACTTTATATCTCCTAATTCTGACTTTATATCACACAATTCTGACTTTATAACTCCTAAATCTGAATTTATATCTCCGAATTCCGACTTTATATCACTCAATTCTGACTTTATATCTTCTAAATCTGACTTTATATCTCCTAAATTTGACTTTATATCTTCTAAATCTGACTTTATATCTTCTAAATCTGACTTTATATCTTCTAAATCTGACTTTATATCTTCTAAATCTGACTTTATATCTCCTAAATCTGACTTTATATCTCCTAATTCCGGCTTTATATCTCGCAATTCTGACTTTATATTTCCTAAATCTGACTTTATATCTCCTAATTCCGACTTTATATCACTCAATTCTGACTTTATATCTCCTAAATCTGAATTTATATCTGCTAATTCCGACTTTATATCACGCAATTCTGACTTTATATTTCCTAAATCTGACTTTATATCTCCTAATTCCGACTTTATATCACTCAATTCTGACTTTATATCTCCTAAGTCTGAATTTATATTTTCCTAATTCCGACTTTATATCTCCTAAATCTGACTTTATATCTGCTAATTCCGACTTTATATCACTCAATTCTGACTTTATATCACGCAATTCTGACTTTATATCTCCTAAATCTGACTTTATATCTCCTAATTCCGACTTTATATCTCCTAAATTTGACTTTATATCACGCCATTCTTACTTTATATCTCCTAAATCTGACTTTATATCTCCTAAATCTGACTTTATATCTCCTAAATCTGACTTTATATCTGCTAATTCCGACTTTATATCACTCAATTCTGACTTTATATCTCCTAAATCTGACTTTATATCTCCTAAATCTGACTTTATATCTCCTAAATCTGACTTAATATCTCCTAAATCTGACTTTATATCTCCTAATTCCGACTTTATATCACTCAATTCTGACTTTATATCTCCTAAATCTGAATTTATATCTCCTAATTCCGACTTTATATCTCCTAAATCTGACTTTATATCTCCTAATTTCGGCTTTATATCTCGTAAACCTGACTTTATATCTCCTAATTCTGACTTTATATCACACAATTCTGACTTTATATCTCCTAAATCTGAATTTATATCTCCGAATTCCGACTTTATATCACTCAATTCTGACTTTATATCTTCTAAATCTGACTTTATATCTTCTAAATCTGACTTTATATCTCCTAAATTTGACTTTATATCTTCTAAATCTGACTTTATATCTTCTAAATTTGACTTTATATCTTAAATCTGACTTTATATCTCCTAAATCTGACTTTATATCTCCTAATTCCGGCTTTATATCTCGTAAACCTGACTTTATATCACTTAATTCTGACTTTATATCACTGAATTCTGACTTTATATCTCCTAAATCTGAATTTATATCTGCTAATTCCGACTTTATATCACGCAATTCTGACTTTATATTTCCTAAATCTGACTTATATCTCCTAATTCCGACTTTATATCTCCTAAATCTGACTTTATATCTCTAATTCCGACTTTTATCACTCAATTCTGACTTTATATCTCCTAAGTCTGAATTTATATTTCCTAATTCCGACTTTATATCTCCTAAATCTGACTTTATATCTGCTAATTCCGACTTTATATCACTCAATTCTGACTTTATATCACGCAATTCTGACTTTATATCTCCTAAATCTGACTTTATATCTCCTAATTCCGACTTTATATCTCCTAAATTTGACTTTATATCACGCCATTCTTACTTTATATCTCCTAAATCTGACTTTATATCTCCTAAATCTGACTTTATATCTCCTAAATCTGACTTTATATCTGCTAATTCCGACTTTATATCACTCAATTCTGACTTTATATCTCCTAAATCTGACTTTATATCTCCTAAATCTGACTTTATATCTCCTAAATCTGACTTAATATCTCCTAAATCTGACTTTATATCTCCTAATTCCGACTTTATATCACTCAATTCTGACTTTATATCTCCTAAATCTGAATTTATATCTCCTAATTCCGACTTTATATCTCCTAAATCTGACTTTATATCTTCTAATTCGACTTTTATATCTCTAAACTGACTTTATATCTCCTAATTTGACTTTATCTTCTAAATCACTTAATCTCAAATTTGACTTTATATTTCTAATCTACTTTAATCTCCTAATTGACTTATATCTCCTAATTCCGACTTTATATCTCTAATTCTGACTTTATATCTTCTAAATCTGACTTTATATCTTCTAAATCTGACTTTATATCTCCTAAATTTGACTTTATATCTTCTAAATCTGACTTTATATCTTCTAAATTTGACTTTATATCTTCTAAATCTGACTTTATATCTCCTAAATCTGACTTTATATCTCCTAATTCCGGCTTTATATCTCGTAAACCTGACTTTATATCACTTAATTCTGACTTTATATCACTGAATTCTGACTTTATATCTCCTAAATCTGAATTTATATCTGCTAATTCCGACTTTATATCACGCAATTCTGACTTTATATTTCCTAAATCTGACTTTATATCTCCTAATTCCGACTTTATATCTCCTAAATCTGACTTTATATGCTAATCGACTTTATATCACTCAATCTGACTTTATATCACGTCAATTCTGACTTTATATCTCCTAAATCTGATTTATATCTCCTAAATCTGACTTTATATCTCCTAAATCTGACTTTATATCTGCTAATTCCGACTTTATATCACTCAATTCTGACTTTATATCACCTAATTCTGACTTTATATCTCCTAAATCTGACTTTATATCTCCTAATTCCGACTTTATATCTCCAATTCTGACTTTATATTCCTACAATCTGACTTTATATCTCCTAAAATCTGACTTTATATCTCCTAAATCTGACTTTATATCTCCTAATTGACTTTATATCTCTAAACTGACTTTATATCATCGTAAATCTGACTTTATATCTCTAAATCTGACTTTATATCACTAATTCTGACTTTATATCTCCTAATTCGACTTTATATCCTCAATTCGACTTTATATCTCTAATATCTGACTTTATATCACTCAATTCTGACTTTATATCTCCTAAATCTGACTTTATATCTCCTAATTTCGACTTTATATCTCTAAATCTGACTTTATATCACTTAATTCTGACTTTATATCACTACAATCTGACTTTATATCTCTAAATCTGACTTTATATCTCCTAAATCTACTTTACCCAATTACTTATATCACTACAATTTGACTTTATATCTCTAAATCTGACTTTATATCTCCTAAATCTGACTTTATATCTCCTAATTTCGACTTTATATCTCCTAATCTGACTTTTACATGTAATTCTGACTTTATATCTCCTAAATCTGACTTTATCACTAATTCTGACTTTATTTCTCCTAATTCTGACTTTATATCTGCAATTATTTTCATCAATTTGACTTTATATCTCTAAATCTGACTTTATATCTCCTAAATCTGACTTTATATCTCCTAATTTCGACTTTATATCTCCTAATTCTGACTTTTAATATTAATTCTGACTTTATATCTCCTAATCTGACTTTATATCCTCTAATATCTGACTTTATTTTCCTAATTCTGACTTTATATCACTCAATTCTGACTTTATATCTCCAATATCTGACTTTATATCTCACAATTCTGACTTTATATCTCCTAATTCTGACTTTTACATGTAATTCTGACTTTATATATCCTAAATTCTGACTTTTCACTCAATTCTGACTTTATATCTCCTAAATCTGACTTTATCACTCAATTCTGACTTTATATTCCTAATTCTGACTTTATATCTGTCACAGTCCTCGTCTGCACCAGTCTGTCTTTGTGTCTACACTACACTTCCCAGAATCCTCCTCGTCTCCACACCTGTATTCACTCCCTCACTTACCAGCCTGTCCCTCGTTATCATCATCTGTGTCACCTGTCTTCACCTTGTTAGTGTTCATTTGGATCTGTATTTAGTTCTCTCTGTTTCAGTCTGTCCTTGTCGGTTCTTGCGTCTTCTATGTGCTGTTTTGTGAGTGTTTCTGCCCGTCATCCCTGTACATTTATTGGATTATTAGTAAATGATTGAATTAGAACTCTGGACTCTGCCTGCCTTCTTCAACCCACACACCACACCCGTGACAATATCACTCAATTCTGACTTTATAACTCGCAATTGTGAGATAAAAAGTCGCAAATACCTTTTTTATTTTTTATTCTGTGACGGAAACAAGCTTCCATAACAAGCAACACTAAACATACATTTCAGTAGAAAGGCTGAAACAGTTTTTTCTTGTAAAATGTGCACCAATAGTCTTGTTTTATTTGTAAAATTACAACAGCATTAGGGTGTTCTACCAACGCTATACTAAGGTTGAGTTTAGGGTTAGTGGATAGTTTTTGTTTTAGCGCTGTGTGCGCAATTCATTTTACTGATTAAATCTGGTTTGGGTAAAAAGAAATCGAGGATTCACACACAGTTTGGTTCTGAAAGAACAACCATATTCTACAATGAATGTGACAACCAGAGAAGTCCAGTGGCCGGATCCATAAACTGATTAGACTAATTAGTCATTAAGCTTTTTTCTTTAAGACTAGTCCTACCTTTTTGTTACGTTAGTTAAATAAAAAGGTCTATTGGTCTAATTTGAAAAGTAGGACTGATTACCCATTGGCTACTGCTAGAATAGGCCACAGGACTAGAGAAATACGCCATGGAAGGTAGACTTAAACTATTTAAGATGGAAGAAAGTGTGTTATTGTAGAGCAGGGATCGGCAACCTATGGCATGCGGAGGGTTAATCACTGGCACGTGACAATAGCTAGAGTTGTGTGTATTTAATCATCGTTCCCTCGGGTCATTTTTACATTTTTATTTTTTTTTTAATTAAAAAAATGGAGTGTTCAGAGGGGTCCAAGACATCAGGACTTTTGTCGCACTTGAACCATAAATACACAAAACATTTTTTAAATTTAAAAAAGTAACAAATCTTTCAACCCTGGGTCAATTTGAACCCCTTAGGGGTGAGTGGAATGCTTCAGTACACATAGAAAAATCTAAAAATGCTCAAAATTTAAACTAAAAATACTCAAATCTATTCAATGATGACTTGATACAATCTATATTGTGAAAAAAAGCGCTTACTTAAATATACGTAAATATACTTGACTTGACTTGACTGTAAATTATTTTATAATGTCTGAATACTGAAGAGAAACTGACTTTAGGACCCAGAGGAACAGCTCATTTACTCCATATAGAGATATAAGCCCATCTAGAGTCATGAAATATCATCTTATATGATTTATTTAACTCAAGAGGTCGACAAAGACACAATGGAAGATATTTTGAGCTGCTATCCAATCTAGTAATTTAAAGGTAAATAAAAGAACAAAAAATTGCACTAAATTGTTGTTACAAAGTGCGAGGGAAGGATGAAGGTTAAATAAAGTCCCTCAAACTTGCTTACAGACTTATATTTTGAGGTAATCAATCCTCCTAGTCACAGCCGATTTTATTAGGTACTATAAATAGTGTGAGATTTTAACCAACAAACCATTGCTTTAGTGATTATTAAAACAAAAAACTAAACCAAAGTTTTGAACACAAACTGATGAGGATAAACTAAAGTTGCATGTCTTGATATTTCCTCATTTGTCAATATGATTACAGGCATTAATTAGTGAAGTGGTTTGACTTCAGTTCCCTGTTCATACTGTCTCTGTGTGTATCTAACGGTACATTTGATTTACAATCTCAAACACAGACTGTGTGTATGTAAACGCTGCTAACAGACTAACATGCCATTCACACACAACTCACTTTCATCCACTCTTCATTTCCCATCACACTCACAGCTGAACTTTCATTTCTTCTGGAAGTTCGATGAAGACGATAAAGGCCAAGCCTCCAGCATTAGTTTAATACAACTCATAATCGGCTGTGATGTCATTGTTCTTGCAGGATCTCATTTTAACAGGCATCAGCACAGTCATGCTACCTCTTGCCGGCATTTCCACGTAGGCCCTCAGGCCCAGATCCCTGTTGATTTCCCAATGCCCCATCCAGGACAATCTCTCACGGGAATGACCCCTCACCTGGGTCAACCACACGCCCCGCTCAACCATATACCAGCGCCTCCGTTCCAGGACATCTCAACCCCATCATTCCTACCTCAGGCTTTACACCAGCAATACCTCATCCAGCAGCAGATCCTGGAGGCCCAGCACAGGAGGATACTCCCACAGAACAGGTGTGTGCAAACTAGACCACAAGTCAAATCAGTCACTTTATATCATAATCAGTAGAGTTTTACATCAGAATCAGTAATAAGTAGAGTTTTAAATTAGAATCAGTAAAGTTTAAAATCACAATCATGTATTGTTTTAAATCAGAATCAGAAATCAGTAGAGTATTAAATCAGAATCAGTAAAGTTTTAAATCAGAATCAGTGAAGTTTTAAATTAGAATCAGTAATCATTAAAGTTTTCAATCAGTAATCAGTGTAGTTTTAAATCAGAATCAGTCGTTTTGAATCAGAATCAGGAATCAGTAAAGTTTTAAATCAGAATCAGTAAAGTTTTAAATCAGAATCAGTAATCATTAAAGTTTAAAATCAGAATCAGTAAAGTTTTAAATTAGAATCAGTAATCATTAAAGTTTTCAATCAGTAATCAGTAAAGTTTTAAATCAGAATCAGGAATCAGTAACGGAATTAGTAATCAGTTTTAAATCAGAATCAGTCAAGTTTTGAATCAGAATCAGGAATCAGTAAAGTTTTAAATCAGAATCAGGAATCAGTAAAGTTTTAAATCAGAATCAGGAATCAGTAAAGTTTTAAATCAGAATCAGGAATCAGTAAAGTTTTAAATCAGAATCAGTAAAGTTTTAAATCAGAATCAGGAATCAGTAACGGAATTAGTAATCAGTTTTAAATCAGAATCAGTCAAGTTTTGAATCAGAATCAGGAATCGGTAAAGTTTTAAATCAGAATCAGGAATCAGTAACGGAATTAGTAATCAGTTTTAAATCAGAATCAGTAAAGTTTTAAATCAGAATCAGGAATCAGTAACGGAATTAGTAATCAGTTTTAAATCAGAATCAGTCAAGTTTTGAATCAGAATCAGGAATCGGTAAAGTTTTAAATCAGAATCAGGAATCAGTAAAGTTTTGAATCAGGAATCAGTCAAGTTTTAAATCAGAATCAGAATCAGTAAAGTTTTAAATCAGAATCAGGAATCAGTAAAGTTTTGAATCAGAATCAGTAAAGTTTTGAATCAGAATCAGGAATGAGTAAAGTTTTAAATCAGAATCAGTAATCAGTCAAGTTTTAAATCAGAATCAGTAAAGTTTTAAATCATAATCAGTAATCAGTAAAGTTTTAAATCAGAATCAGTAATCAGTAAAGTTTTAAATCAGAATCAGTAATCAGTAAAGTTTTAAATCAGAATCAGTAAAGTTTTAAATCAGAATCAGTAAAGCTTTAAATCAGAACCAGTAAAGCTTTAAATCAGAACCAGTAAAGTTTTAAATCAGAATCAGTAATCAGTAAAGTTTAAATCAGAATCATTAAAGCTTTAAATCAGAACCAGTAAAGCTTTAAATCAGAACCAGTAAAGTTTTAAATCAGAATCAGTAATCAGTAAAGTTTTAAATCAGAATCAGTAAAGTTTTAAATCAGAATCAGTAAAGTTTTAAATCAGAATCAGTAAAGTTTTAAATCAGGAATCGGTAAAGTTTAAAATCAGAATCAGTAAAGTTTTATATCAGAATCAGAAATCAGTCAAGTTTAAAATCAGAATCAGGAATCAGTCAAGTTTTAAATCAGAATCAATAATCAGTAAAGTTTTAAATCAGGAATCAGTAAAGTTTTAAATCAGAATCAGTAATCATTAAAGTTTTAAATCAGAATCAGTAAAGTTTTAAATTACAATCAGTAATCATTAAAGTTTTCAATCAGAATCAGGAATCAGTAACGGAATTAGTAATCTGTAGTTTTAAATCAGAATCAGTCAAGTTTTGAATCAGAATCAGGAATCAGTAAAGTTTTAAATCAGAATCAGGAATCAGTAAAGTTTTAAATCAGAATCAGGAATCAGTAAAGTTTTGAATCAGAATCAGTAAAGTTTTGAATCAGAGTCAGAATCAGTAAAGTTTTGAATCAGAGTCAGAATCAGTAAAGTTTTAAATCAGAATCAGGAATCAGTAAAGTTTTGAATCAGAATCAGTAAAGTTTTGAATCAGAGTCAGAATCAGTAAAGTTTTGAATCAGAGTCAGAATCAGTAAAGTTTTAAATCAGAATCAGGAATCAGTAAAGTTTTGAATCAGAATCAGTAATCAGTAAAGTTTTAAATCAGAATCAGTAATCAGTAAAGTTTTAAATCAAATCAGAATCAGTAAAGTTTTAAATCAGAATCAGTAATCAGTAAAGTTTTAAATCAGAATCAGTAATCAATAAAGTTTTAAATCAGAATCAGTAAAGTTTTAAATCAGAATCAGTAATCAGTAAAGTTTTAAATCAGAATCAGTAAAGTTTTAAATCAGAATCAGTAATCAGTAAAGTTTTAAATCAGATATCAGTAAAGTTTTAAATCAGAATCAGTAAAGTTTTAAATTAGAATAAGTAATCAGTAAAGTTTTAAATCAGAATCAGTAAAGTTTTAAATTAGAATCAGTAATCAGTAAAGTTTTAAATCAGTAATCAGTCAAGTTTTAAATCAGAATCAGTAAAGTTTTAAATCAGAATCAGTAATCAGTAAAGTTTTAAATCAGAATCAGTAAAATTGTAAATCAGAATCAATAATCAGTAAAGTTTTAAATCAGAATCAGTAAAGTTTTAAATCAGAATCAGTAATCAGTAAAGTTTTAAATCAGAATCAGTAAAGTTTTTAGGATACTCCCACAGCACGGGTGTGTTTAAACTCAACCAGAAGTCAAAGTCGACCTCATATACATGCCATTTTTAAAAGAAGTTTGTGCTCTCCAAGACTGCATTTATTTGATAAAAAAAGAATAAAGTTAAAAAGAACAGCATTTATTTGAACTAGAATCTTTTGTAACATTGTAAATGTCTTTACTGTCACTTTTGATCAATTTAATGTGTCCTTGCTAAATAAAAGTATTGATTTCTCATAGCCAACCCCTGCCCCCCAAAAAACAAAACTTTTGAACGTTAGTGTATAATGTTACAAAAGCTTTCTATCTCAGATAAAACTTTCTATTCATAAGAGAATCCTGTTTTTTTTGATAATCCTGTTTTCAACATTGATAATAATAATAAAATGTTTCTCTCATCACCAAATCATCATATTAGAAAGACATTGTAATCAATCAGATGAACGAGTGAGTGGAGGCGGGGCTCATTTGCATATTCATAGAACCCCGCATACTAAATGAGGCAAGGGTGTGCGAGTTATATTCAAGATATTTTAAGGCATGAAGATTTTTTTTTCAGGATTTTTTTTTTTTACATATATAATTTGGATGATCAAAGATGAGTTTTACTCAATTATTATATAGGGATACAATTATTGACTACTGGGGGACTTTAAAACTCGATCTTTGTTATGTTCTAACAATCTCGTTCTGATTTTTCCTAGCAGACACGCTTCAGACCGAACTCTTCCCCATCCACAGACGCTGCGCCCGCCGTATGATTACCCACAATCCTTTCACATCCCGGCGCCGGTCCCACAGCAGCCGCGCTACCTTGCCGAAGGAACAGACTGGTGCGTCCGTGTTCAGACACCGAATAAACTAGTCCTGTTTCAGCTCTGATCTACTGACATCTGTGTGTTTGTGTTCAGACACCGTGTAAACTAGTCCTGTTTCAGCTCTGATCTACTGACATCTGTGTGTTTGTGTTCAGACACCGCATTAACTAGTCCTGTTTCGGCTCTGATCTACTGACATCTGTGTGTTTGTGTTCAGACACCGCGTAAACTAGTCCTGTTTCAGCTCTGATCTACTGACATCTGTGTGTTTGTGTTCAGACACCGCATTAACTAGTCCTGTTTCGGCTCTGATCTACTGACATCTGTGTGTTTGTGTTCAGACACCGCGTAAACTAGTCCTGTTTCAGCTCTGATCTACTGACATCTGTGTGTTTGTGTTCAGACACCGCGTAAACTAGTCCCGTTTCGGCTCTGATCTACTGACATCTGTGTGTTTGTGTTCAGACACCCCGTAAACTAGTCCCGTTTCAGCTCTGATCTACTGACATCTGTGTGTTTGTGTTCAGACACCGCGTAAACTAGTCCCGTTTCAGCTCTGATCTACTGACATCTGTGTGTTTGTGTTCAGACACCGCGTAAAACTAGTCCTGTTTCGGCTCTGATCTACTGACATCTGTGTGTTTGTGTTCAGACACGCGTAAACTAGTCCCGTTTCGGCTCTGATCTACTGACATCTGTGTGTTTGTGTTCAGACACCGCGTAAACTAGTCCCGTTTCAGCTCTGATCTACTGACATCTGTGTGTTTGTGTTCAGACACCGCGTAAACTAGTCCCGTTTCAGCTCTGATCTACTGACATCTGTGTTTTGTGTTCAGACACCGCGTTAAACTAGTCCCGTTTCAGCTCTGATCTACTGACATCTGTGTGTTTGTGTTCAGACACCGCGTAAACTAGTCCCGTTTCGGCTCTGATATACTGACATCTGTGTGTTTGGTTCAGACCGCGTAAACTAGTCCGTTCGGCTCTGATCTACTGACATCTGTGTGTTTGTGTTCAGACACCGCGTAAACTGTCCCGTTTCGGTCTGATCTACTACATCTGTGTTTGTGTTAGACACCGTAAACTAGTCCCGTTTCGGCTCTGATCTACTGACATCTGTGTGTTTGTGTTCAGACACGCGTAAACGCGTTGATTAACTTAGACACCGCGTAAATAGTCCCGTTTCGGCTCTGATCTACTGACATCTGTGTGTTTGTGTTCAGGCACCGCGTAACTAGTCCCGTTTCGGCTCTGATCTACTGACATCTGTGTGTTTGTTGTTTCAGACACCGCGTAAACAGTCCCGTTCGGCTCTGATCTACTGACATCTGTGTGTTTTGTGTGCAGACACCGCGTAAACTGTCCCGTTTCGGCTCTGATTTCGGCTCTGATCTACTGACATCTGTGTGTGTTTGTGTTCAGGGCACCGCGTAAAACTAGTCCGTTTCGGCTCTGATCTACTGACATCTGTGTGTTTGTGTTCAGACACCGCGTTAAACTAGTCCGTTTCGGCTTCTGATCTACTGACATCTGTGTGTTTGTGTTCAGACACCGCGTAAACTAGTCCGTTTCGGCTCTGATCTACTGACATCTGTGTGTTTGTGTTCAGACACGCGTAAACTAGTCCGTTTCGGCTCTGATCTACTGACATCTGTGTGTTTGTGTTCAGACACCGCGTAAACTAGTCCCGTTTCGGCTCTGATCTACTGACATCTGTGTGTTTGTGTTCAGACACCGCGTAAACTAGTCCGTTTCGGCTCTGATCTACTGACATCTGTGTGTTTGTGTTCAGGACACGCGGGAAACTAGTCCGTTTCGGCTCTGATCTACTGACATCTGTGTGTTTGTGTTCAGACACCGCGTAAACTAGTCCTGTTTCGGCTCTGATCTACTGACATCTGTGTGTTTGTGTTCAGACACCGCGTAAACTAGTCCTGTTTCGGCTCTGATCTACTGACATCTGTGTGTTTGTGTTCAGACACCGCGTAAACTAGTCCCGTTTCGGCTCTGATCTACTGACATCTGTGTGTTTGTGTTCAGACACCGCGTAAAACTAGTCCTGTTTCGGCTCTGATCTACTGACATCTGTGTGTTTGTGTTCAGACACCGCGGTAAAACTAGTCCCGTTTCGGCTCTGATCTACTGACATCTGTGTGTTTGTGTTCAGACAACCGCGTAAACTAGTCCCGTTTCGGCTCTGATCTACTGACATCTGTGTGTTTGTGTTCAGGACACCGCGTAAACTAGTCCCGTTTCGGCTCTGATCTACTGACATCTGTGTGTTTGTGTTCAGACACCGCGTAAACTAGTCCCGTTTCGGCTCTGATCTACTGACATCTGTGTGTTTGTGTTCAGACACCGCGTAAACAGTCCGTTTCGGCTCTGATCTACTGACATCTGTGTGTTTGTGTTCAGACACCGCGTAAACTAGTCCCGTTTCGGCTCTGATCTACTGACATCTGTGTGTTTGTGTTCAGACACCGCGTAAACTAGTCCCGTTTCGGCTCTGATCTACTGACATCTGTGTGTTTGTGTTCAGACACCGCGTAAACTAGTCCCGTTTCGGCTCTGATCTACTGACATCTGTGTGTTTGTGTTCAGACACCGCGTAAACTAGTCCGTTTCGGCTCGATCTACTGACACTGTGTGTTTTGTTTCAGACACCGCGTAAACTAGTCCGTTTCGGCCTGATCTACTGACATCTGTGTTTTGTGTTCAGACACCGTAACTAGTCCGTTTCGGCTTGATCTACTGACATCTGGTGTTTGTGTCAGACACCGCGTAACTAGTCCCGTTTCGGCTCTGATCTACTGACTCTGTGTGTTTGTGTTCAGACACCGCGTAAACTACCCGTTTCGGCCTGTCTAGAATCTGTGTGTTTGTTTCAGACACCGCGTAAACTAGTCCCGTTTCGGCTCTGATCTACTGACACTGTGTGTTTGTGTTCGACACCGCGTAAACTAGTCCCGTTTCGGCTCTGATCTACTGACATCTGTGTGTTTGTGTTCAGACACCGCGTAAACAAGTCCCGTTTCGGCTCTGATCTACTAACATCTGTGTGTTTGTGTTCAGACACCGCGTAAACTAGTCCCGTTTCGGCTCTGATCTACTGACATCTGTGTGTTTGTGTTCAGGGATCTGAGTGTGGATCCAGTCCTGCCACAGTATCACGTCTCTCCTCTCACTCAGCATTATCAGCATTACCTGACCTCTCCTCGCCTGCATCACTTCCCCAGGAGCAACACCGCGGCACAAGTGGTCAGTCCGCGCCTTTGCATTCACACTAGCATTGCATTAAACCTATACATTTGATCAGTGCATGCGTTCCCTGGGAATCAAACCCATGACCTTGGCCACAGTGCCACTGTTTACGCTATTTAAAGGAGTCCTATTATGGACTTTTACTAAGTCTTGATTTTGTTTTTGGGGTGTAACATGTTTTCATGCTTGACTGTTCAAAAACGCATTATTTTTCACATATTTTACATTATTACAGCTCCTCTCTCCCAGTCTGGTTGAACGCGTCATTTTCGCTGAAGCTCCTCCTTCTGAAATACGAAATGTGCTGTGATTGGTTAGCTGGCCCAGTGTGATTGACAGCGCTTTAGCTCGTGTTCGGGAAATGTCCCGCCCCTTCATAACCGCGAGCTCTACTCAGATGTAAATATTAATGATGGCGTCAATCTCAAAACATTTCGAGACCGATTCAGACCCTGACGACGTAAACGGACGGATGTTTTAGAGTGGTATATTTTTGGGTAATTTTCTCATAGATACGATTGTTCTCTGCCATTTAATCATATTTGTCAGAAAACTATGGTAATACAAACAGTAATCGATCACAGAATCATGGATAATTGATTCTTGCACTTCGTTTACATCATAGTTATAGTAACAACTACATAAGGTTTATAATTGAAACTGTTCATAGAAAACACAACTACAAATAATAAGACATACTTACAAGTTTTGATCCATAAACAACAGATTGACAAATAGTCCCGACAAATAGTGAACGGCTCCGTCTCTCAGGAGAAGCTATTGTCAAGTCACATTTATTTATACAGCGCTTTTTACAACACAGAGTTTACAGCAGCTTTACAGAGATAACAGGAAAATAATGCAAATAAGTTTTTCTCCAGAAGAAAATAGCGTCACAGTCCAGCTTAAGTAAGTTCAGTGATGTTTCATTTTTGTTTTAAAAAAAGTTATTTAATTTAATTAATTAATTTATAAATATATATATATATATATCCACTCTGGAGTAAACCGTGATGTCATCGTCCAGCTCAGTTCAGTTCTTGTATAATAGTGTCAATGCAGGAGATAAATATTATTGTTGAATATTAAATTGAATGTTAAATTGTCCCCAACTAAGCAAACCAAGCCAAAGGCAACAAAGGTGGAAAAGGCAACAGTGAAGAAACCAAAACTCTTGTGAGAATCCAGACCCAGTCGCAGTTCTCCTCTGGCCAACGAACCAACAGTGTATGATTATGATTATGATTCAGGCAGCATTATAGGTCAGAAATCAGATTGGTTTGAAACAATCAGAATATTATCCATCCTTTTGTGTGTATAGCCTGCATATACGCTCTTCTGGAAGCTGTTCTCTGGAAGATGTGCAGCGCACAGACAACGTTTAATAATGACAAACGTTTAATTTAAAAACTTTTAATCAAATGTCATTATTTTCAGGAACAATGTTAAAAATATATTTTAACCTCTCTAAGTTCATCAGCTTTACGTTAGGGCAAACTTTTCCCAGGGTGTAAAAAACAGCGACAGCAACTCTTCCTTTTCTCTAAAACAGCCCAACATGGACTCACCCCCATTGTTCCGGGGGGCGGGGTTTATGTAAATTTAGGGTTGTGATGTCACCAACCCAAGAAGAAGCTCGTTGTAGTTCCTACCAGCAGTTTGTTGTAGTCCTTAAAGAACTAGGCTATTTCTGTAAAAGAAAATTTAACTTTGCTTTGAACTTTGAGCGTCGTAACTTTGCAGATGTTGTTTATGCTCAAACAGCAACATTACAGACTAACTAAAGTTAAAAAAGTTAAATCATAATCAAGGACCCTTTTAAGCCCTTTTTTGAATCATGCAAAACATGACCCAGCTATCAGATTTAATCACAAATATCTTCATTTGTGTTCCGAAGATGAACGAAAGTCTTACGGGGTTGAACAACATGAGGGAGAGTAATTACTGACAGAGTTTACATTTTGGGGTGAACTATCCCTTTAATGAATTGTTCATTGCTGTTGTATGTTAATGAATGGTGTTGTCCTGCACAGGTTGTCCATGAGATCAGAAATTACCCATATCCTCAGTTACACCTGCTGGCTCTGCAAGGCCTCAGTCCGTCTCGACACGCGTCGGCTGTGCGGGAGAGTTACGAGGTACGTCACGTCTCAGATGATGTTCTTCATCACGCGTGTTCAGATCTCATGATCTCAGATGATGTTCTTCATCACGCGTGTTCAGATCTCATGATCTCAGATGATGTTCTTCATCACGCGTGTTCAGATCTCATGATCTCAGATGATGTTCTTCATCACGCGTGTTCAGATCTCATGATCTCAGATGATGTTCTTCATCACGCGTGTTCAGATCTCATGATCTCAGATGATGTTTTATTCCAGGAGCTCCTGCAGTTGGAGGACAGACTGGGAAACGTGAACCGAGGGGCAGTGCAGACCACCATTGAGAGGTGTACCTTTCCTCACAAGTATAAAAAGGTAAATATTACTCATATGTATATTTTATTCTAATATAATATGTATGCATCACATAATTGAAGTCCATTACTGGGAAATTGTAGTTAGTGACATTATCAATTAGATTACACATTTTAGGTAACATAATCGTTACAATAAGCTAACATTATGAATTAAAAATGAACTGCACTTACAAAGCATTATTAATCTTTGTTAATTTCAACATTTACTAATACTTTATTAAAATCTTGTTAACATTAGTTAATGCACTGTGAACTAACATGAACTACAATGCACAGCTTTTATTATATAAACTAACCTTAACAAAGACTAATAAATACAGTAACACATGGATTTCTCGTGGTTAGTGCATGTTAGTTAATATATTAACTAATGAAACTTATTGTAAAGTGTTACCACATAATCCAAATACTTTGATTACTTTTGACCAAACTTGTTTCTAGCTTTCAATAGGAAAGCCACATGTATGTACTATATTGATATACAAATCCAAAGAGAAAGAAAATAAAAAAGATGAAATATTTTATGTTTATGCTCATGTCATGTGATCATTAACATCATAGATCCGTGACCAAGTGAATGTGATGTTAAATTATTGTTATATTAACTGTAAATCTCAGTGGCGCTTCAGTAAATATTTGAGTTCAAAGAGGTTCGGCTGACAAAAAAAAAGTCAAATAATAGGCCTACTGCTTTTGTGTGAATAATATGTAATCATGAGACCCGACCCGTGCTGGCAAAAGGAATGGGGATAATTTCGAGCTACAGGTAAAACAAGTGAAAAACAAGTCAATTTCACAAAAATTAGTTGATTAAGTCCTCGTCTAGCGATCGCAATGCTCCAAATAGCAATTAAACATCTACACAAATATCTTTATTTGTGCTTTTTACGAGAAGAATACCTTTCATTTGTCCATTAAAAATGCCGTTTTCAATACTCGCTTCCCGCGCTTTCCCTCAACACAAGTTCGGAATCGCTGTAGTCCATTTGTGTGAATACTCAAAGCGAATTCTCGATTACATGAGTCTGTACCAATGAAATGTGATTTTCAAACTCAAGCTGATGTAAACAAACAAAACGATCTTATTCGCGCTGATTGACAGATCCGATGCGCGCGCATAGGCTACAGCATGCGATCCCAACAAACACAACACACACACACACACACACACACACACACACACACACACACACACACACACACACACACACACACACACACACACACACACACACACACACACACACACACACACACACACACACACACACACAGAATTACAGTAGCCTACTTCAAAATATCTGTGTTGGTGAGTATTCCCGCAAACATTATCTGTTATGTGTTAGGTAAACGTTTAGTGTTAAAGTAACACCAAGTAAATTTTCCTCTTCGGTCGCCCTACTGGTTGGAAACGAAATTGTCCATTGCCGCGGTCGTAAATAATTTAGCCTACCGTCGCACGCACGCTCAGATTACCCAGCACCGGCTTTAGAATGAACGACGTCCACAGACAAGGTAGAGTATGTTACATGATTTCATGAAAGAAAGGATGATGTATTGCGACATCAGAAACGAAGAAAAACGAAATAATGACTATTGTAGCGCTTGACGTAAAGCAGTCGAATTTTGTAGTTCTTTTTTGTGCGCGGGTTCCTACCTGAACCCCGAAGTTACATAGTGCCAGTAAAAGCGATACAGACCCGTCAGGCGATGGCAGACGTGTCATTTAACTTATTTTAAGTCGATGTACCATCACAAGGGTCTTGGAAATTTATTATAAAGGTTGAAAAACTACTTAGTGTTACTTTAAGTAAACGTTTAGTGTTAAGTGAATGTTTGGTGGGGGAAATCATCGGATGTGTAACATTTTATTACATCCTTGTGGTACAGTAGGCCGCCTGTTAAATGAAATGTTAAAACAAATAAATAAACGTTAATTAAATAATTTTGGAGGAACTAAAAAAGTTGAATATATATTTTTTCTATAGATAGCCTATGTTTTGACTTGGTGTGTGCCAAATTTGGTGTTATTACCAGAGATTTTAAGGTATGTTTGCTAGGTGATTTTGTTTTGGAACCTTCAGAAAACTTTTTCTCAATTTAGTTTATCGACTTTAAAAGTGCAGCTCAATATTTTTTTGTCTGATTCCAACAAATCAGTTTAAAGTTTTTTTTTAATGGAGAATGTGAAAATAACAAAAACTAATTTTTTTAAAATTTGCTCATTGCGATTTATTTTACCAGCACGGGTCACATAAATATATACAAGTATAAATAAAATGGAGATGCTGTGGATGTTAGCCAAAGGCTGATACGTTTTTAATATCTGACTGTTGTACACTTGGTTGAACCTGTAATTTATGAAGTGTAAATTGCATGTGTGTAATAACTGAGCATGTGATCCGCAGAGAAGACCTCTGGATCTGAAGATCAGCATGTATGAAGAGGAGCTCGACACGGATGAGAAATGCACAATATGCCTCTCGATGCTGGAAGACGGAGAGGACGTCAGGTAGTTCTGCTTCACACTCACAGGCCTTCCAGAAAAATGCAAACGCAACATTTCTCAACTTTCTGCTGAGATATTTGTGACTTTTTTGCAAAGAAAATGCGGGGATTATGAAATCATGCATGAAATCTGCAATTTATGCGGCGAAAGTGCGACGTATTTAAAAAAAATGCCCCCGCATAAATATGAGGACTGTGGCTGATTATGCATTGAATTATGCGATCGCATAATCACGTTTTTCTGGAAGGACTGACTTTCATAATCTCCTAATGAAACCAGTGACGATTACCTTCTGTTTTTGTTCTTCTTTTCTCAGGAGATTACCCTGCATGCACCTCTTCCATCAGGCTTGTGTCGACCAGTGGCTGGCGACCAATAAGAAGTGTCCCATCTGCAGGGTAGACATTGAGACGCAGTTGTCCCCTGACAGCTGATGTCTCGAGTAGCACTAGCGAGAAGTCCTGTCGTCTTTCTTCGTCCCCTCGTGGGCGCTTTGCCAAAATGTGTGTCATCTCCATCACCACTCTCACCTCTGACCTTTGCCTTCTGAGCCAAATGACCATAAGAACAGAGAAGAGTGGAGAAGAACGAGTCTGTCGATGAAGTTAAAGTGCTGTGTGTGTGTGTGTGTGTGTTAGGACGGGGAACGATGACCAACCAAATGTTCTCGGTGTGTCACGGATGAAGCATTACAGCATACGCGGTTGGTCATGAACTTCTTTAAACGAATCATTTGTGGAAAAAACACGAGCGAATGAGAGAAGTCGTCGTGTCTGTAATTCTCGGAGATGATGCTTGACGCTCGTATGTAATCGTGAGGCCAGGCTTGATAATGATGAACTGTGACGTTCTGCATTTTGTCCAACGCTTAGAAACGTATCCACTAAATGCATGTTGAAGCGAGAGCCCGGCTTCTTCTGGGAAACGTCCTCCTGCTCCTGAAGACACTGTGTTCTCGAAGAGTGAAACATGTACCTTAATGCCTGTAGCACAAGCACACGTCGAACAGTAACGGCATAATCTGTGTTTCCATTCGCTCTGTGACTCGTGGTCTCGCTTGTAGAGTCATGATGTGCATGAAAACTGTTTGCTGCCATTTCTAGAGGACATGACAAGGGAGTAAAGCCATTTGTTTTATAGAAACCAAACATAACTTTTCTAAGGCTGTTCTTCACCATCACTCTTTCTGGTTTTATTTCTCTTCTCTTGCCAAGCTGTGTGCGGGGCTGGTACAGCTTCTCAACATAAGTAGCTGCGATGCTGGAAAAAACAAAACAACTTATTTATTGTTGTCTTAATGTAGTTAGTGGTTATTTTTGTAAATGCACTCGTTCTGATGAGGTCGTGTGATCGTTTCCCTGCTTTTTTTGCATTTGCACTAAAGCTGTTTCCTTGCGTATCGTGCACTCCACCCCCCCCCCCCCCCCCCAAAAAAAACACACACACACACACACACACACACAAAAACAAGGAAGCAGACTTTTTAACAGCACAGTTTCTTTGCATATCGATAGTAGGGATGCACCAATATGAAGACTTTGGCGATACGATAACCGATAATTCTTTATATTTGCGATATATTGGCCGATAAATCTTAGGCTATGTTTACATGGAAACGATCTGAAGAGAAAACGCAAAAGTTGTGTGTATATGGTGACGCAAAAGTGTGTGAAATTCGATGTAGTATGCACTCCAGGCGGCTAGGGGGCGATGTGAAGCACTGCCACACAACAACACTAATATCTGAGAATATTTACAACTGCAGAAGACTCTTATGTTTATAAGAGCTGATAGCGCAACTTGAAGGTCCGATGTATGGAAAAAAATCCGACATGTATGTTGTTATTTCCCTGTACTGGCGCACGCCTGTGACGTAAACGCGTACGCGACGAGAGCCGCCGTGAGAAGATTTGCGTTTTTACCCTTTAGATGGGAACGCGACGGTGGAACGTTTTTAAGATTTCCACTCAGGAGGGTGGTTTCACTTTTTCGCGTTTTTAAGCCCCAAAAACGCCGTCGACGTGTAAACGAAAGGCACATCTGATAAAATATTTTTACGTTTTCACCCGGAATCGTTCTCGTATAAACAGGGCCTAAATCCAAATTTTAATATAAGTTTTTAGAGCCTGATTACAACAAAACAAAACTCTCACCATTAAAAGCCATGTCCCAAGCACACAATTAGCATATGTTTTTTATGTAGTCAAATCTGACAGAGATATGACACATGTTGCACTTAACCGTAATTTCCTTTTTGGAGTCATTTCAACAATATTTCAAGCAATTCAAAACCATAATGTTTTACAGTGCGCATCTGAAGCGTCTCAGCGGAAGGAAATAATACTTTATTTATCAGCTTTTGAAATATCGGCCAATTTTTCGAATCGGGCTGATATCGCCAACATTAAAAATGAACATTGACCAATATCTGGTGCATCCCTAAATGATTATCGCCTCACTGACCACTTTTAATGTACGTGACTGTTTTTCCGTAGCAGATGTCCTTGACTTTGCTTTTGCAACTTTTCCCGAATTCAAGCGTTCAGCTGCTTGGAGCGGAAGCCAGGAAGTTGGAAGCATTTTCTTGTTTTTGATTGTCACGTGATCGTTTTTCATCGTCCGTCCGCGTTTTATAGTTTACACATGATATCGTGCGTCGAAATGCCTTAAGTATTTAACAATCATAATTTATGACTAACTTCCCCTACTATGGGTGCGTCGCAATGTAATCGATTGGTTTATTTATTTACGTCAGCATAACGTACGTGTGTATAAATACCTCATTGTGCTATACTTTAATGGGAGTGCTTTGCATGCGGTTGTACTTTAAGGGGCTAGGTGTCAAAACAAGCTAACTCCCGTCAGCAGGGCGTGCTAATACGTGCTAGTATGTGGTGCTGTAGTTTTATGGTTACTTACATTCCATTAATGCGATTTCAGCTGTGAGCTCGTCGAGGACCTGCACTAGTTTTGCATGTGTCTGCTGTTTTTGCACTCTCTCTCAGCTCTCTGTCGTCCTGCGAGCGATGTTTCAGTCGTGAGGAGCGATCAGCGCTTACTGTGATTGATAAAGCTGCTTGTCTTGTGCCCGTGTGGCTTTAACTCTAAGTTATGCTTATTTTTGCCCATTAGTAGCATTTTCCTTTGCCTTTGGATTCGTATCGGTAGCCTACTTCATATAAGGGGCTTTAAATGTTGAATGCAGGTCGTGTTGTGGTACATTGGTGTAGCCGTATCATATTTCATCATTTTACCACGTCAGATTATTTACAGGGTTCGTACAGATACTGTAAAATTAAATTTAGCTTTTATAAGCACTACTTTTTTGGCTAAAGGACTACAATGAGAGATCTCACTTATTAAACGATATCTTTATTATCTTTCAAATTTGAAAAAAGATAAGTAGGCCTACAGTAGATTCATATATATATATATATATATATATATATATATATATATATATAATATATAAAATATATATATATATATGATTTTTGGCTAAAGATTAAATTATTAAAAAATTATTAAATAGATTATTATTTTCTCTCACTTACTAAACAATATCTTTATTATCTTTCAAATTCTAAAAAAGATAAGTAGATTCATAAAAATAAACCGATAAAACAAAATGGTTCAAATAAAGAGCGATATGGTAACTTAACCATTGAAAGGATACTATGACAAAGATATCGCTTTCCTTATTCAATCTGATTTTTTCCCTCATTAATATATGATTGACCTGAAGAATGAAAGATGAATATTTATATGAGCAATATAACACTCTTAGCCATGTGAAATTGCTCTATATTTATATCAGATGGACTGCAGCGTTCATTTTGCGTGAGAAGATTTATCAATAAAATTAAACACTACATTCACATATATTGTCTTTCAATAATTCAAGCATTTTTTCATAAATATGCCTGTTTTCTGGGTTTTAAAAAAGTTGAATTCAAGCACTTTAGCACCTTGTACGAACCCTGTATTTAACTTCAATAATCCGTCAACATTGCATTGTGTTTTGTTCACTATAGCTCATCGATACAGCAGATTACTCTCGTTTTCTGCCATGCAACACAATCTGTACCTGGAATAACAGTTACTTTCTACACCCGTAGAGATTGTTTCCTATACGCAGAACAAGAAAAAATGGCTTTATATTGTATGATTTGTGTGTTTCTAGCCTGTGTAGCCTTAAAGTCTCTTGATTTGATCCATCTCTCCAGCAGATTTTGGACATAAGCAATAGTAGTGTCATGTTTCGCTAACAGACTGAACCGTAGATCCTAAAGCACAAGCTCTGTAATGCATGTCTTTCTCAGGTTTTAATATGCGTATGAGAATGGATACATATGTTAAAATATTTTACCATAAATATTTCTGATGTTTTTTCTGCTGCTGACATAAAAAGAAAAAAGGAAAAAAAATAGTTGAATAACCTGCCAGTGAAAGGGAAGTGGCTCTTTGTAAAGACACTGCTGTGTGCTGTTACTGCGCAATGTTTTCTGACATGAATATTTTATAGCTCACGTAGAAAAATATGTATTGACAATATTTAAGCAATAGCTTGGTGATTATAATGTATGATAACTAGATAAGTGTATATTGCGTTAAAAAAAATGAAGAAAATCTTAGATTCACTTTTGGTGGATTTTGTACTGTATTTATTACTAATGATGATGCAAAAAGTTGCATAGCTTAACCCAAAATTTTCTTTCTTTTTTAATTTCTTGTCTTGTATATGACCCTTTTTGTATGTGTTTTTTCAAATAAAATGTTGAAAATGCCTAAAAAAAAACTTTCATTGTTGTGTCATGCATAGTTCTGTGTCATCTACACATTTGCTGCTTATTCTGGGTATGAATATTTTCCCAATAATACACACACTCGGTCTGCATGAGTCAAAAGGCTAATAATTATTCATAAACCATAAAAATAAAAAAATATAAACAATCAAAATAAAACACCTACTAAAAGGATGACATATTTCATTTGTTTAACTGAAAATAAACGTAAACAAACATGTATTAATATCTCAGTGAGACTTCAAGAACATATTTTTGCTTAAATTATTGCATTATGAAGACATGTCTCTGCAGTTTTAGTTTAACAGTTTCAAAACCTTGAGAAAGTGACCGGATTTGAAGATAATGACGACAGTAGCAATCCTCAATACAAATACAAAGAAAGTTTATTTGAATTTCTTTAAAAAAGTACAAATAAGTCCAGAAGTTCAATATCATAAGCGAGTGTGTGACCTCCACACACACACACACACACACACACACACACACACACACACACACACACACACACACACACACACACACACTCGTTTTAAAAAGGATTAAGAATAATTTGTGTAGAGTATTGTGGCTCAAAGCAAACAACTTAAATTTTACATTGCAACCATATGAAAAATATTGAAAATCAAAATGTGATAAAGCTCTGCATCACAAACGTAATGGCGCTTACACCAATTAAAATCAAAGAAAACTGAAAACTTCCAATTACAAAATAACAATTGATAAAGGCTATTTTCAAATAAAAAAAGTGAATGCTTTGCATTTCTGGATATTACTGTCGGTCGTTTAACATTTACAATCGCAAATGCTGCAGTTTTGGCTCCAATACTTTGAGAAAGTGACCGGATTTCAAGACAATGACGACAGTAGCAATTCTCAATATAAAGGAATTTATTTGAATTTACAAATAAAAATTGAAAAAGTACAAAAAAAAAGAAAAAGTACAAATAAGTGCGTCTGTGAGTACAGAAACTGGTTTCAGACCAGCTTTTGAATCAAAAATATATGAATTAAAACAAGTTCAAGGCGATGGGCTTTAGAGAACCAATCCCATTTAATGACTAGTTCATTTATTCAGGAGTTATGAGTCAAAGTAAAGGGGACAAATGGACATTTATGAAATTAATTGCTCCAACACTTCAGATTTAAAAGCTAATAATTATTCATAAACCATAAAAATATAAAATTATAAACAATCAAAATAAAACACCTACTAAAAGGATGAAATATTTCATTTGTTTAACTGCATGTCGTGAAAAATAAATGTAAACAAACATGTATTAATATCTCAGGGAGACTTCAAGAACATGTTTTTGCTCAAATTATTGCATTATGAAGACATCTCGCTGCAGATTTAGTTTGCAGTTTCAAAACCTTGAGAAAGTGACCGGATTTCAAGACAATGTTTCCATCCACACGTTTTTATCCGCATTAAGTGATATCGACTGAAAAATGTCTTATGGAAACAGTAAAATTCGATTGAATTTCATGAATATCGACTCAAATGAAATGCGTTCGGTCTCATGGGATTTTATCTTGATGGATATACGGCTTATGCGATAAACGCTGATGGAAACGTTATTACGGCGCGATCCATTTTGTCTAGCAAAACTTTGTTCGCAAATGTTTGCTTGAATGTTGTGCGAAAATGAATGGAAACACCTTAAAATGTCTCAAATCAATTGACATCATTACACACAGGTTTTTATTCGCTTTAAAGCCATTGGATGGAAACACACTTTCAATTCGCTTGAGTTTTTTTTACCGAACTTCAGATAATTCGATTGACGAGTGGATGGAAACTTGGCTAATTACGACAGTAGCAATCCTCAATACAAATATTTAAGTTTATTTGAATTTCTCTAAAAAAGTAGAAATAAGTGCGTACTGAAATGCGCGTTCAGTATTTGGGATACAGAACTCTGTGAGTTTGCCCGTCGGCTTTGTTCCGGTCCAGCCACTTCCCGCAGGAGAAGATGGTGGTGACCCAGTTGGCGGTGTTGGTGACCTCCACACACTCCAGGAACCATCCGGCCGAGGCTCTGGAGTCGTCGTGCTCCACCCGGACCCGCAGGAGCTCTCCCCAGATCCAGCATCTCCAGCAGGAACCGGTCCGTGCGGCCGCGCTCGAACAGGTTCCGGAACTTCTGCCGGAGCGCACGCTTCCCCGAGTCCCCGTTCACGCCGTACAGCGTGATGAAGACGTTGGCGTCGGTGGCGGCTTCCTTCACGTCTCCCGTGATCACGATGATCTCGTATTTAACGGGAACTAAACTGCGGACTTTACTGGCGAAACTCTCCACGGTTTTGCTGCACTCGAACGTCATGAACTCGTCTCTCTTAGCGGCCAGGGGGATCCGTGCGTCACACGTGAAGTAGAATCTGCAGAGAATAACATTTAAATTAAATAATATGACTAAATTGAAATATTAAATGTGTATATATATGTATATAAGGGTCTGAAGGATCATGTGACACTGAAGACTGGAGTAATGATGAAATAAAGTGAGGTGTGTGTGTGTGTGTACGCATTACTTTTCATAAAAAGTAACTGTGTGTGTGTGTGTGTGTGTGTGTAGTGTACGCATTACTTTTCATAAAAAGTAACAGTGTGTGTGTGTGTGTGTGTGTACGCATTACTTTTCATAAAAAGTAACAGTGTGTGTGTGTGTGTAAGCATTACTTTTCATAAAAAGTAACTAAGTAATGCAGTTAGTTACTTTTTTAAAGTAATGCAATATTGTAAAGCATTACTTTTCATAAAAAGTAACTAAGTAATGCAGTTAGTTACTTTTTTTGGGAGTAATGCAATATTGTAAAGCATTACTTTTTTAAAATGCCTTTCTTCAACACACACATTGATGGAACATGGAGACGTGAACTCACTTGTTTCCCAGCTCTTTCTCTGTGATCACCACCTCCTGCACGTGCCAGAAACACTCGTTCTTCACTTTCTTCTCCTTCGTTAAATGACCCAAGCAAATACCAACGATCTCTCCCACATTTTTAGAGGAGAACTCGAATGAATCCGTGGCACCGCTGGAACAGAGTCAGATTATGATATTAGAGGTCATGCGTTCAGGAATTTACACTGAAAAATAAAGTTGCTTTTCTGTAGTGATGACAGATCAACCTTTTTTATTTTTTATTCTGTGGTGGAAACAAGCTTCCATAATATCTTGCAATGATGACTTTTTTAGTTTAAATTTTTTTTAAGGCCGAATTGAAATAGCGACAAAAAAGTAAGAACTGTGAGATAAAAAGTCTTTATTTTTTATACTGCTGATTCTACTGAAATCTACAACACGACACTATTGTCTTCTGTAGAGCTGCTTTACCGCAGAAATTGAGTTTTTCTCCTATTTGATGAAGTTTGCATATTTTATTCTGTTATAATTGGTGTCAGGGGTTTTCAAACTGAGTTTCGGGAAAAGTTTAGAGAAAAAAGCTTTTTATTTTTTATTAAAAAAAATAAAATAAAAATTAAAAAAAATAAAAAAAAAATCGCAGAAAATTTTTAAAAACCAAAAAAAAAAGTCTAAATAAATAAATAAAAATAAGATTGGTCCAACTAACTAACCCAAAAAAAAATAAAAAATAATAATATATATATATATATATATAAATAATATTTTAAGTAAAATTAATAATAAATTAATACATTTGATTAAAATAAATAACATTTAATTTAAATAAATAATAAGAAAATCAGTGTAAAATGTAAAAACAAATAAATAAAAATGATTAATCCAACTGACAAATAATTAAAATAAAAAAAATAATTAAAAAAAATCTAATTTAATTTAAGTAAAATAAATAATAAATTAATACATTTGATTAAAATAAATAACATTTAATTTAAATAAATAATAAGAAAATCAGTGTAAAATGTAAAAACAAATAAATAAAAATAAGATTAAACTTAATTAATAAATAGATAAATGAAATATTATTTAAACAAATAAACAATAGGTCTATATTCATACATTTGATTGAAATGTTGTTGTTTTTTTGGATAATAAAAATATATACATCTTACTTCTGCATCTATAAAAACCCACAAGGAAATAGGCTAATGGAAACTAAATAGTTTGCACATTTATAATATAATATATTCACAGTCTTTTTACATAAAAACATAAAGCTATCTTTTAAATGTTTAAATCATATTTGCGTGTCATCTAAAAGCCCTGATCTGTGGTATACAGCACTCTAGAAGTAAAGCTGAAGTGTGATTGGCTGAAACGGTTGTGCCTGAGAAGTAAAGCTGAAGTGTGGAGTTGGCCTGAAAAACGGTTTAGTGTGCCTGAGACGTAAAGCTGAAGTGTGATTGGCTGAAATGGTTGTGCATGTAAACGCACCGCAGAAACTTCTTCTTCTTCGAGTTCTCCATCATAAACTCTTTAGATCGTCCTTTCTTCCCCTCCAGAACGATCCACACGTTCTCCTTCGTCTCGGCGTCTTCAGAACCGGCGGTCGTGATCTCGATCTCATATTCTGGAAACATGTTACAGTTTCAAAAGCACAGAATAAACACAAGCAGAGGTGGACACTACATTTACTCCAGTACTGCACTTTTACTTTAACTACTTCACTACAATTGAAAGACAAATATTGTATTTTTTACTCCAGTACATTTCTGTCAATGTCCTTGAGTAGAAATCACTAATGTTAGTCAGGGATGATCTTCATTTCTAAAACGTGATTGGTTGTTTTTTTGTTTTTGCAGGTGACGGACAGACAGACACAGATTTTTGCTGTTATGGAAATGGCCATCCTAGTCTTTAGTCTGCCACAAAAAACAACATTAAAATCATGAACTCAAATGTTATTGTAAAAAAAAAAAAAAAAAAAAAAAAAAACAATGGGTCTCTTTCATGAACCACGAGCAGAACGAATTTTTGTGTAAATCGTGTGTAAAGTGGTTCTGGCGTAAATTTTCGGATAGCCGCCCAAGACGACAGTAGATTAATCTGACTAAATATAGTGTGTTTACAGAGTTTATGGGCGTTAACGCGTCTCAATGTGTTGCTTCAGATCTTTAGCGTTTGAATAGCGCGCGCTCTCCATGGGCGTGTCACATTACCAGAGATAATGAGCTGAGAGAAAGATAATTAGAGCGGCTGACACCTCTCTCTTTTTATATAGATGACATAAATGGAGAATATTTATTTTAGTTTTGAATAAGATAATTTAAAAGTACAAACAAAAGATATATTGCTTATGGCTGGGTGAATAGTATTCGCTGAGTTTTGTTTAAGTTTAGAGACGTGCTCCAGAAAAAAAGTTCACGGTGACTGAGAGGCAGAACGCACACCCTGTTTATATTCTTTATTTTACAAAAGCACAATATTTTTTTTCGATTGTATGTGGCCACATAAAAAAAGTAGACATTTAACAGATTATTTTCTCATATTTCTTAACTCTATATGACCAGAAATGATGGTAGTACTTTAAGTCTATTTTTCTGCTATGTGAAAAAAACCGAGCAAAACGCACGGGTGTGTTCTTGGTCCCCAGAGGGTTAACACGGGCAGAGTGAAAAAAAAAAAAAAACTGACAAGGCCATAAATGTCCATTAGGAGGCACAAGGGTTTATCAGACAATATCTACTCAAAATGTTGCTTTAGGATAATTTTCGGGACAATTAGGGCCGGGATTCAGGACAACAGCTTAGATTTCGGGACTATCCCGAATTTTTCGGGATATCTGGTCACCCTATTTGTCCACCTCTGAACACAAGGATTACAAACGTCTGAAACACACAAAACACACACACACACACACACCCACCCACCCACCCACCCACACACACACCCCTACACACACACACACACACACACGCACACGCACACGCACAAACACGCGCACACACTCTCTCGCTCTTACTGGTCTTTTCGCTGAGATCCAGAATGTCATTATTGGCACATGCCAGTTCCCTCATGATCTGCCCGTCGTCTTCACTTTTGGCCAGCCATCGGTCGCAGGGGAAGCGGAAGGTCTGATCGAGGAGCTCGTCCTTCACGTCGATGAACTCCAGGTGCCACCCGGGCGCCGGGCCCTTGTTATCGTGCCAGACTCGAACCTTCGACAGCTCGCCCAGACTCAGGACCTCCAGGAACCGGAACACGTCCACTTGTTTGCGCTCGAACTTGTTCCTGTTGCTGCTCTCCTTCAGTGCTAGTGTTCCCGTGTCTCCGTTTTCCCCGAACACGATCAGAAACACGTTGGCGTCGGTACCAGCGGCTGCAAACACACACAGGACAACACTTCTGCATTTACAGTTTTTTACAGTCGCTAGGACACATCTCTCAATACTTGGGTCACTTTCTTCACTCTTCACACAGTGAGCACAACAGAAGTATATGTGGAGAAACTGAGGACCATTTATCATTGTTTCGGCACAAAATGCATTCAATGACACATCTTTCAAATTACAGTAATTCTTTTCTCACTTCGACACAACAACCGCAGAACTCTGTGTATTACATATATTTTGAATCTAAAAATGAAATGCTATAAAAAACAATTGGACCGACCACAGCTGACTCCTGTATCTGTATCGGTGGATGGTGTGTGTGTAAATTATTGGGAAACACACCTGATCGTTAACGGCAGGAAATCCAAACATTCGCCTGTCATTCACAGACCTCAAATATGGCTTATCACTTTAAACATCTAAGTATTTTTAACTTTACCAGTCACTCTAATGCTAACCTAGATAAATGTGCGCTATTATTAGGGCATATTCAAGTGTTTGTGTGGAAAGTGTGTTACTACACGACACACACACCACTGCATTTAACTTAAAATACTCCGTCCATTTTGGTCATACAGATAAGAGTAATGCAAACTGTAAAGGGTCTACTTTTATTTTTTTAAACTTACAATAACAACAAAACGTTGTGCTTTTGTAAAATAATGGCGCTTTCTGTCTATTCGGTCTCAGTGAATTAAATAAATGAACTGAAACTCAGCGTATACTCGCCTCACAGACATGAGAAATATATCTATAGAAAGCTTGACATGTCTACATTTGAACAAACAGATTCAAACGGAAAATAAATATTCTCATAGTATGTAATCGGTATGAAACGTGCATAAAGGCGGAGATACAAGTCAGCATCGTCGACTTAATCTCTGCAGGCGAACACACAGAAAACATTACCAATAAATTATTCAAATGTTTAGACAGTCTCCTGTTTTTTGTTTGTTTGTTTTTTACATTATAATTATCATTATATTTGCTGGTGCGCTGTGGCTTTATGTGTGCATTTGAGTGCCGATTAGGCTCTGTATTTTATATAGGCAATTAAAGGTGCATTACTATGATTTATGGATTATTAATATACAGGTAAACACACAATTAGTCGACCAATGAGTTAAATGAACAACTACTAGTCGATTAGAAAAATCTTAAGTTGACGGCAGTCCTAGCAACCAGTCAGTCCTTCCCAAAAATCAATTCAAAAAATGTTTGCACATTTTTTTAATTCTGTGAGGGAAACCATCTTAGTAAGCAGTCATGCCTCATGTAAACTGCACCTACCAGTAAGGTCACTGGTTTTAACCTGAATGATGTACGTGGTTTTCTCCACCATCTCCTCGTCGTCCACCACGGCTGGAAGTTCACACACCTTCGTCCTCTTAGGTCCTTTGGTCTTGGAGAGCCATTCCTCGTACGTGAACACATACACCTCCTCTGTGGTCAGGTTCCTCATGATCATCTGGTCATGTGACAGGAAGCAGAAGCATTACAGGCGTAGCCCTTAATGAGTTCGTTGTGATTAATCTGATAAACTAAGACTCATAGATTTGGGCCACACTGCAAAAAAAAGATTTTCTTACTCAGTATTTTTGTCTTGTTTCCAGTCCAAATATAAAAAAAATTCTAAAATCAAGAAGCATTTACTAATGTAGTAAAATGACATACCATATTATGTCCTGTTTTCATAAACTCAATTAAGTGAGTTGATGCTTAAAAAAAAAAAAAAAATCATCTGCCAACGGGGTCAGAAAAATAATGTTAATTCAAAAAGAAACAAGATTTTTTTTCTGACCCCACTGGCAGATAATTTTGCTCGTTTGAGGCAAAAACTCACTTTTTTGAATTTTGATTTATTTCCCTTTATAATTTATGTCTTATGTCATTTTAATGCATCTTGATTTAAGAAATGTTTGAGTAAGTAAGAGAAACATTTTCTGCAGTGCACTAATACGCTTTCATTTGAACACGCAGGTCACCGTCATTTTGCCAAGTAAGACATGGTCCTGGATCAACATTCCCGTCCCAAAATGTAGTCCTTACCCAATTCCTACCCCTAAACCTAACCCTACCCTTAACTTTTCCCTAAAATCAGAGGGTAATGAAAGGTGAATAACACTGATGTTTAAGTACTGGTTCTAAGTCTAAACTTGACATAAACTGCAAACTTGTCCCTCAAATCGGATTGGTTGATTGAAAAGTTGATCCAGAATCAACAAAGATGTTGATCCTAGATCATGTGGTACTTGGTGAAATCACGTTCACCTGAAAGGGCAAGTTTTTCTCTCCGTCTTGTGCTTCTGTTCACACTGAGACGCTGTTTTTATTAATGAGAACGCTCTCCGAAGTGGATAAATTAGAAAACGGTGTGTTCGAGGTGTAGTGTGGACTGACAAAACTGAGGAATTTGAAAACGATGGCGTAAGTTTAGTCAGTACAACATTCGTCACATAATAGATATTCATGTTTATATGGTATTGTGGCTGTTATGTGTCGTTCCCTTTCACACAGTTGCTAAAACATGTTACTTCACACACCCTTCATATCACAGATGACAGGATTTACTCACATCTGCTGTCCTGCGGTCACACATGAGAGACTTTTAGTGTTTTAGAGCAAACATATATAATAGTGAGAAAGCGACCCGGACGATCAGTGAACGCTGAGATATTCTGCTGAATAACATTATCCTGTCAGAAGAATCGCGCGATAACTTTATTTTTTATTTTTTCGTCTGTATCATCACAATGAGCGCTTGTGAGGTTTTACCATAGACTGTAAAAAAAATGGACAAAGCGTCTGTGACGTCACCCATAGACTTTCTGAAGAACGGTTTTGAGGCGTTTATCGGGGGTATGGGCAGCACCATCTTGGAAAATCTTTTCAGAAAGGACACAGAGGTGGTGTGATGTGTTGGGTCAGATCATGGCCGAGACGTCACATTTCAGGAATTCCACTTGTTATCAGCTGTCAATCACGCTGTCAATCAAAGTTAACCACGCCCTTATTTGTCATACATTTTATATCTAAATACGATCTAAAATAACGAGATAGAAAAAAAATCACCCCCTCACAGTTGTCAGGCACTCGGTACCTATCGAAAAATACAATAAAAGTCCATGGGACCAACCTGTAAAAGCATGAGTTTATGCTGTGAAAACGGACATTTTAACATGGGGGTCTATGGACATTTGCTCACTTCTGGGACCGGCCCCTAGCGGAGTTTACATGTACTGCAGTTTTTCGCACTTCCTGGTAGGCTTCATTTATCAGAATGTTGCTGCTTGGGTTTTACGCATGCGCAGTAAAGGTGTATTTAGTGTTTTCCAGAAGTTTCTCATCCGCACTGAAACGCCTGAAAACGCTAGTGTGGACAGAGAGCGTTTTTAAGCGGAAACGCCGTTTTCAAATGTATCGGGATTAATGTAGCCTTGGATGCGAGCGTCTTGAGTTTCATTGGATGCTCGTATCACAGACTGACCTTGTCAAGGAACCAATCAGGACGACTCCCTGTCCCGTCGATGCGGACTCGAAGCTTTTTCAGCGGCGCGATGTCATCGATCTCCAGGTTAAATGTGTCTTCCTGTCCTCTTTCAAACCTACGAGAAACACGTGTTTAAAAAGACAATTAAAGAGTTTACAAAATAAGTGTTTAGAATGACAATTAACATTCAGTAATATTATCAATGTAATGCACTGACACTATCAGATGAGAACAAAACATTTAGCATATTTGATGAATTTTGCAACATTTACACTGTTATTGAACTAAATTGAATTTTTCATAATTTATTAATTTTGCAACATTGAACCTGATATTGAACAGAATTGAATTTACACGGTTATTGAACTGAATTGAACTTTTCATAATTGATGAATTTTGCTAAATTGAACTGGTTATTGAACAGAATTCAATTTGTTTCATAAATGATGAATTTTTGCAACATTTACACTGAATTGAATTTTTCATAATTGATGAATTTTGTCAAATTTACAGTTATTGAACTGAATAGAATCAACATTGAACTGAATTGTGACACTATTGTCTTCTGTAGAGCTGCTTTATAGTTGGATTTGTTTCATAATTGATCATTTATTTTTTTGCTGTTAAAGCTGCTTTGAATCAATCAGTATTGTATAAAGCGCTGTAGAAATAACTTGTGATTTGCGTCTCTTTCTCCAGTGTGTTTCGTGCGTGTAAGAACTAATAATTTGTATGATGGTGAATGTGTACCTGTCCTCATTTTTCATAAGCAGCATCTCCTCCGTGCTCCCATTGGCCCCGAACACAGTTATGAAGATGTTGGTGTCCGTTCCAGCGTTCTGAGTGTCACCCGTGACGACAGTCACTTCATAAACCACCTGAACAACAGTGAGAACATGAGACGTAACACACACACACACACACGCTAACACACACGCTAACACACACTCTCACACTCACAACACACACACACACACACACACACACACACACACGCTAACACACACGCTAACACATACTCTCACACACACGCTAACACACACTCACACACACACCACACACACACACGCTAAAACACACGCTAACACACACTCTCCACACACACTCTCACACACACTCTCACACACTCTCTCACACACTCTCTCACACACACACACACACACACACACACACACAACACACACACACACACACACACACCAGAGTGACGACCGCATTCTACAAGCGAATCAACTCCCGAAAAATGCAGCAAGTGACAATTTACAAAAATGAAATGCATTGTTTATGGACCCGATCTGAATAACTCTTATTCAGCTGTTAACTCTTTCCCTGCCACTGACGTTATTTTCCGGCGATCCGTGTTTTCCCTGTTATACAGTAGTTTTTGTTTCATTTATTTATTTCCAGTTAACAATTTTAGAGCTTCAACTTCAACTTATTTTTTTGTTTATTGCCAAGGCAACATTTCTAATTGATTAATATTAATATTTTATGTTATTTCAGTTTTTATTAAATTCACAAAAATGTTTTAAATAGTTTTATTTTTAATTAATGATAATAATTGTGTTGCCAGATCTTGCTACAAAAAAAGCAAAAAAGAACAAGCCCATAATAAATTAAAATTCTTAAATTAAAACACTATAAACTTGATTGTATTATAAGTGTTTTGGACTTGGCTCATAACGATGGTGCTTTAATTAAAATTCTGACTTTATAACACGCAAATTTTGACTTTACAACGCGTAAATTTTGACTTTATAACACGCTAATTCTGACTTTATAACATGCAAATTTTGACTTTTTAAAATGCAAATTCTGACTCTTTATAACACGCAAATTCTGACTTTATAACACAAATTCTGACTTTATAACACGCAAATTCTGACTTTATAACATGCAAATTCTGACTTTATAACACAAATTCTGACTTTATAACACGCAAATTCTGACTTTATAACACAAATTCTGACTTTATAACACGCAAATTCTGACTTTATAACACGTAAATTCTGACTTTATAACATGCAAATTCTGACTTTATAACACGCAAATTCTGACTTTATAAATTCTGACTTTATAAATTCTGACTTTATAACATGCAAATTCTGACTTTATAACACGCAAATTCTGAATTTATAACATCCAAATTCTGACTTTATAACATGCAAATTCAGACTTTATAACATGCAAATTCTGGCTTTATAACACGCAAATTCTGACTTTATAAATTCTGACTTTATAAATTCTGACTTTATAACATGCAAATTCTGACTTTATAACACGCAAATTCTGAAATTTATAACATCCAAATTCTGACTTTATAACATGCAAATTCAGACTTTATAACATGCAAATTCTGGCTTATAACACGCAAATTCTGACTTTATAACATGCAAATTCTGACTTTATAACATGCTAATTCTGACTTTATAAATTCTGACTTTATAACACGCAAATTCTGACTTTATAACATGCTAATTCTGACTTTATAAATTCTGACTTTATAACACGCAAATTCGGACTTTATAACATGCTAATTCTGACTTTATAAATTCTGACTTTATAACACGCAAATTCTGACTTTACAACATGCTAATTCTGACTTTATAAATTCTGACTTTATAACACGCAAATTCTGACTTTAAAAATTCTGACATTATAAATTCTGACTTTATAACATGCAAATTCTGACTTTATAACACGCAAATTCTGACTTTATAAATTCTGACTTTATAACACAAATTCTGACTTTATAAATTCTGACTTTATAACACAAATTCTGACTTTATAAATTCTGACTTTATAACATGCAAATTCAGACTTTATAACATGCAAATTCTGGCTTTATAACACACAAATTCTGACTTTATAAATTCTGCTTTAATCTGATTATAAAAAATTCTGACTTTATAACAGCAAATTCTGACTTATTTATTTATAACACCAAATTCTGACTTTATAAATTCTGACTTTATAACGTGCAAATTCTGACTTTATAACATGCAAATTCTGAATAACACGTAAATTCTGACTTTATAACACGCAAATTCTGACTTTAAAACACGCAAATTCTGACTTTATAACATGCTAATTCTGACTTTATAAAATGCTAATTCTGACTTTATAACACGCAAATTCTGACTTTATAAATTCTGACTTTATAAATTCTGACTTTATAACATGCAAATTCTGACTTTATAACACGCAAATTCTGACTTTATAAATTCTGACTTTATAACACAAATTCTGACTTTATAAATTCTGACTTTATAACATGCAAATTCAGACTTTATAACATGCAAATTCTGGCTTTATAACACACAAATTCTGACTTTATAAATTCTGACTTTATAAATTCTGACTTTATAACATGCAAATTCTGACTTTATAACACGCAAATTCTGACTTTATAAATTCTGACTTTATAACACAAATTCTGACTTTATAAATTCTGACTTTATAACGTGCAAATTCTGACTTTATAACATGCAAATTCTGAATAACACGTAAATTCTGACTTTATAACACGCAAATTCTGACTTTATAACACGCAAATTCTGACTTTTATAAATTCTGACTTTATAAAATTTGCTCTAATTCTGACTTTATAACATGCAAATTCAGACTTTATAACATGCAAATTCTTGACTTTATAACAACAAATTCTGACTTTATAAATCGACTTTATAAATTCTGACTTTATAACATGCAAATTCTGACTTTATAACACGCAAATTCTGACTTTATAAATTCTGACTTTATAACACAAATTCTGACTTTATAAATTTGACTTTATAACGTGCAAATTCTGACTTTATAACATGCAAATCTGATAAACGTAAATTCTGACTTTATAACACGCAAATTCTGACTTTATAACACGCAAATTCTGACTTTATAACAGCTAATTCTGACTTTATAAAATGCAATTCTGACTTTATAAAAGCAAATTCTGACTTTATAACATGCAAATTCTTACTTTATAACACAAATTCTGACTTTATAACATGCAAATTCTGACTTTATAACACGCAAATTCTGACTTTATAACATGCTAAATTCTGACTTTATAAATTCTGACTTTATAACACCAAATTCTGACTTTAATAACACGCAAATTTTGACTTTATAACACGCAAATTCTGACTTTATAACATGCAAATTCTGACTTTATAATTCTGACTTTATAACACCAAATTCTGACTTTAAAACAGCAAATTTGACTTATAACACGCAAATTCTGACTTTATAACATGCAAATTCTGACTTTATAATTCTGACTTTATAACTATTCTGACTTTATAACCCGTAAATTCTGACTTTATAACAATGCAAATTCTGATTTTATAACACGCAAATTCTTACTTTATAACATGCAAATTTTGACTTTATAACATGCTCATTACTGAGTTTATAACACGTAAATTCTGACTTTATAACACTGCAAATTCTGACTTTATAACACGCAAATTTTGACTTTATAACACGCAAATTCTGACTTTATAACACGCAAATTCTGACTTTATAAATTCTGACTTTATAACACCGCAAATTCTGACTTTATAACATGCTAATTCTGACTTTATAAATTCTGACTTTATAACACGCAAATTCTGACTTTATAACATGCTAATTCTGACTTTATAAATTCTGACTTTATAACACGCAAATTCGGACTTTATAACATGCTAATTCTGACTTTAAAAATTCTGACTTTATAACACGCAAATTCGGACTTTATAACACGCAAATTCGGACTTTATAAATTCTGACTTTATAAATTCTGACTATAACACGCAAATTCTGACTTTACAACATGCTAATTCTGACTTTATAAATTCTGACTTTATAACGCAAATTCGGACTTTATAAATTCTGACTTTATAAATACTGACTTTATAACATGCAAATTCTGACTTTATAACATGCTAATTCTGACTTTATAAATTCTGACTTTATAACACGCAAATTCTGACTTTATAACATGCTAATTCTGACTTTATAAATTCTGACTTTATAACACGCAAATTCGGACTTTATAACATGCTAATTCTGACTTTATAAATTCTGACTTTATAACACGCAAATTCGGACTTATAACACGCAAATTCGGACTTTATAAATTCTGACTTTATAAATTCTGACTTTATAAATTCTGACTATAACACGCAAATTCTGACTTTACAACATGCTAATTCTGACTTTATAAATTCTGACTTTATAACACGCAAATTCGGACTTTATAAATTCTGACTTTATAAATACTGACTTTATAACATGCAAATTCTGACTTTATAACATGCAAATTCTGACTTTATAAATTATGACTTCATAACACGCAAATTCTGACTTTATAACACGCAAATTCGGACTTTATAACACGCAAATTCGGACTTTATAAATTCTGACTTTATAACACGCAAATTCTGACTTTATAAATTCTGACTTTATAACATGGAAATTCTGACTTTATAACACGCAAATTCTGACTTTATAAATTCTGACTTTATAACACGCAAATTCTGACTTTACAACATGCTAATTCTGACTTTATAACACGCAAATTCTGACTTTATAACACGCAAATTCTGACTTTATAACACGCAAATTCTGAGTTAGTCAGAATTGCCAGATATAAACTCGCAATTGTGAGATAAAAAGACGCAATTGTGAGATAAAAAGTCGCAATTATCTTTTAAAATGTTTTATTTTCTGCCGGAAACAAGCTTAAAATTGCAGAATGCCAGGACATTGCTATGGTTACAGCGGTGTCAATCATCCCAATTTCTGGAGCGAGACAGAACGATCATTTAAACTTCCATACTTGAATGCGGTCGTCACTCCTGAAACGGTGTTTGCGCACACACACTTACCTTTCGGATGATGCTGATTGTGGTGGCGTCCAGTATGTTGAAGACTCTGGTTGTCAGACCATCTCCTCTGTCTTTGGCCAGCCAGCACTTGCACAGAAAGTTGTACTGAATCCCTTTTGTGGGAACGGCCACTGAGAGCTCATCCACCAGCCAGCAGCTTTCCGGAGTCGCTCCGTTGTGGCCCAGCTGGAAACAATCCAACAAATCTCCTTTATTTGCATTCAAACGCTCTTCTACAGCATTTGATGGATTTCTGCAGCCATGATCACTAGATGATGTTTGGGGTTTATTTACAGAAATTAACATTTTTATTTATCAATTATATTGACCAAACAAGACATTTATAATGTTACAAAAGATTCTATTTCAAATAAACGCTGTTCTTTTGAACTTTCTATTAAAATGAAATGTATGACGGTTTCCACAGGAATATGAACATTGATAATAATCATAAATGTTTCTTGAGTATCAAATCATCATATTATACTGATTTCTGCAGGATCATGCGACACTGATCAAAGCTGAATTTTCAGAATCATTACTCCAGTCTTCACATGAATACATTACATTTTACTATATAATCACATATAATTGTTCATAATTGATGAATTTTGAAACATTGAACCTGTTCTTGAGCTGAATTGAATTTGTTTCATAATTTATGAATTTTACAACATTGAACCGGTTATTGAACAGAATTTGTTTCATAATTGATGAATTTTACAACATTGAACCTGTTATTGAACAGAATTTGTTTCATAATTGATGAATTTTACAACATTGAACCTGTTATTGAACTGAATTGAATTTGTTTCATAATTGATTAACTTTTCAACACTGAACCTGTTATTGAACTGAATTAAATTTGTTTCAAAATTGATGAATTTTACAACATTGAACTCAATTGAATTTGTTTCATAATTGATTAACTTTTCAACAATGAACCTGTTATTGAAAATAATTGAATTTGTTTCATAATTGATGAATTTTGAAAAATTAAACTGAATAATTTTTTTTCATAATTGATGAATTTTACAACATTGAACCTGTTATTGAACAGAATTGAATTTGTTTCATAATTGATGAACTTTTCAACACTGAACCTGTTATTGAACAGAATTTAATTTGTTCAATAAATTATGAATTTTGAAACATTGAACCTGTTATTGAACTGAATTGAATTTGTTTCATAATTGATTCATTTTGAAACATTGAACCTGTTATTGAACTGAATTTTAATGGTTTTATTATTGATGAATTTTGCAACATTGACCGTTATTGAACTGAATCGAATTTGTTTAATAATTGATGAATTTTGCAACATCTAGCTGTTATTTTCCTGCTGAAGCTGCTTTGTATATTGTATAAAGCGGTGTAGAAATAACTTGTAATATTTATTAGAAAACAGCTGTTTTACATTTCAATAATATTTCCCTGTTTTCCCTGTGTTTTTGACACAGAAGAGACTTTTAGACACAATAAAGATCACCATAATAATGCTATTGTGCACGAGTCTCACCTCGACTCTCTTGATCTCGCCCACGTCGAGTCCGTAGCTCATGAAATGCTCCATTCCTCCGCTAGCGAAGCACTTCTTCCCGCCGGGCAGATCGAGCCAGAGCCGCTCCGTCTCCAGATCGCTGGGTCCCAGGATGATCACGTAGACCCGGCTGCTGGTGCTGGCGTCGCGATCGGCTCCCGTCGACACCGTGAAGTGGTACGGGATCACTGCAGCCGAAACAACAACAACACAGCGTCTGAGACAAGCGGGAAGATCTCACTTGGACATTGGTGGGGACATAAAAACAGAAGAAAAACTTTATTTAGGGATGACATATTCCCCCTTTGCACAAGATGTGATATAAATCTATGGTGTCCCCGGAATGTGTCTGTGAAATTTCAGATCCCAGATTCCCCCAGATCATTTATTATAGCTTGTCAAATTTGCCCCTTTTTGGATGTGAGCAAAAACATGCAGTTTTTGTGTGTGTGTCCCTTTAAATGCAAATGAGCTTTAGCTCCGCCTCCGTACAGAAGAGGGCGGAGTCTTTACACGAGCTTCAGAAACTCCAGCAATAACAAACAGGCGAAGGATGTATGTTTGATTTGGACATTGGAGGGGATATAAAAACAGATGCAAAAATTATTTAGGGATTGACATTAAAGGCCTCCTGAAAACAAAATTTAAGTTTTTTAGCTTTTAGTATGAATATGTTAGCCTTGAGGTTATGAATAAGCTGGTGTGTTCCAAAACAATGACAAGATTCGCATTTAAATAATGAAATAAATGGGTAAAAATCAGCTGTGTCGGGAAACACTGTCAAATCATATATATATATACACACTACCGTTGAATTTTTTTTACATATTTAAATGCTTTTCTCTTGACCTTTCAAAGAATCCTGAAAAAAATTAATCACAGTTTGCACAAAAATATGAAGCAGCAAAACTGTTTTCAACACTGATAATAATCATAAATGTTTCTTGAGCATCAGATCATCATATTATAGTGATTTCTGAAGGATCATGTGACACTGAAGACTGGAGTAATGATGCTGAAAATTCACAGGAATAAATTACACTTTACTATATATTCACATAGAAAACAGATGATTTACATTAAAATAGTATTTCACAATATTACTGGGTTTTTATATTTTTAATCAAATAAATGCAGCTTTAGTGAATAAATAAATTTCAGCTTTAATATATATATATTTAATTTAATTTGATGCTTTTGGCTAGTAGAAGTTCTGAATGGCCGGTAACTTAAAAATCTAGTAGCCAAATTGGCCAGTGAGTAAAAAAGTTAATTTCAAATCCTGTATATATATATGATATATATATATTTATCAAAATGATTGCTAAGGACAATAGTATCGGACACGTCTCTAGCACCCCTACACGATTATATCCCCTTGATCTGACACACACACACACACACACACACACACACACCACACGCACACGCACACGCACACGCACACGCACACGCACACGCACACGCACACACACACACACACACACACACACACACGCACACGCACACGCACACACACACACTCACTCGGACCCTCCTCCATGATAACCGCCTTCTTCTTCTTCTTCTTCTTGTTCATGTTGCTGTCCAGTCCTGCTTTAGAGTTCTGCATGCTCTTCTTCACGTTCTGCGGGTTCCTCTCGCCCTCGTAGTCCTGGATACACAACATGTGCATTAAAGACGACTTTTACACGTGTAAAGCAACAACAAAAGACTTAGTTTTGGATGAAGTAAAGGCCGAGACTTTTTATTTTGTTTTTAAATCATTCAATCATTTCTTTTTAATTATGGTGTTATTTAACAATGGTGTCGTCTGTATGATTAATAAGATACTGTAATAAATATTAATGTTAATGCATTAACTAATGCCCACTAATAGGACCTAACTATACAATTAAACTGTAATAAAACAATAATAAAAAAAAACATTTTTAATTATAAAAACATTAATAAAACAGGTAAAATTGGCAAGACTTCAGTGGTTTTGTTAGTGTGGGTAATAATCCATCAGAATCTGAGTTTATGATTAATGTGTTTGGTCTCAGTGTGATTAATAAAGAATGATAATAACACCTTGATGAAGAAGTTTTTAGAAAATATATAATGTATTGATCATCAATCATTAATGTCAATGCATTAACTAACACCCACTAATGGGACCTTAAAAAAACGGTAACAAAACAATATACCGGTATATATTTTTAATTATAAAAACGTTAATAAAACAATATTTTTTTATGATAAAAACGTTAATAAAACAGGTAAAATGGGTAAGACTTCAGTGGTTTTGTCAGTGTGGGTAATAATCCATCAGAATGTGTCTGGTCTCTGTGTTATTAATAAAGAATAAGACCTTGATGAAGAAGGTCCTCTCGATGCGCTTGTCCTCCTTCTTCCGGGAGAGCCAGCGCTCGCACAGGAACATGTACACCTCCTCCGTGTCCGTGTCCGTCAGCTCCACCTGATCCAGGTACCAGTCGGCCCCGGCTCCGGAGTCATCGTGCCGGATGCGGATCTTAAACACCAGACCCAGATCCACCGCCTCAATGCTGAACTTATCCACCTGTACACACAAACCACACATAACACTACTAGAAACACAGTCTTATTCTGCAAAAACATGCAATACGAATTATAATTATCACCCAACAAACAAGCCATTTATAAACTCCGACCTACTAACATTTAATGACTTAGTGGAATTTAAAATAGCCAAAATAATGTTTAAAATAATAAATAATTAATTTCCAGACTGTGGAATAGTCTTCATGATGAACTGAAAACATGTAAATCCATAGGTAGCTTTAAGAAATTATATAAAAAAAAGAAAAAAGATTACTTTATAGAAAGCTGAATGAATTTAGCTTCTTTTTCTTTTAGTCATTATTTATGTATGCAAGATGACTTTGGTGTTGTGTGTTAAATAAATCAAATGTAAAAAGGATCGGCGCAATAAGCATAAGCTTCAGCCGACAGACACCCTTTCAGTCAAGCTACTTTTTAAAAAAAAATTTTTTTTTACTACTGTTTACATTGCAATTTAATTTTTGTTTCCATGTTTGTTTGTAAATTGTTTTTCTTTTTTCCCTTTTCTTTTGAAGTTGACCAGAATAAAACTAACTAACTAACTAACTAACTAACAACTAACTAACTAACTAACTAACTAACTCACTCACTAACTTAACTAACTTAACTAACTAACTTAACTAACTAACTTACTAACTAACTTACTAACTAACGAACAAACAAATTATCTAACTTACTATCTTACCAGCTAACTTACTAACTTAACTAACTAACTAAATTACTAACTAACTAACTAACTAACTAACTAACTAACTAACTAACTAACTAACTAACTAACTAACACTCACTAACTTAACAACTAACTTGCTAACTAACTTGCTAGCTAACTAACTTGCTAACTAACTAACTAACTAACTAACTAACTTACTATCTTACTAACTAACTTACTAACTTAACTAACTAACTAAATTACTAACTAACTTACTAACTAACTTACTAACTAACTTATTAACTAACTTATTAACTAACTTACTAACTAACTTACTAACTAACTTACTAACTAACTAACTAACTACACTCTAAAAATGCTGGGTTGTTTTAACCCAATTGTGGGTCAAATATGGACAAACCCAGCTTTTGGGTTAAATTTATCAATTGCATTTTTTAATGCAACATTTGGGTTTGTCCATATTTGACCCAAAATTAGGTTAAAACAACCCAGCATTTTTTAGAGTGTAACTAACTAACTAAACTAACTAACTAACTAACTAACTAACTAACTAACTAACTAACTAACTAACTAACTAACTAACTAACTAACTAACTAACTGACTAACTGACTAACTAACAACTGTGTGAATCTGGAGCCATGGTGATTCCCAGCTGGAAAATCTTTATTTAAAGTCTTCTAAAACATGCTCAACAAACTGTAAAACATGAGGTTTTTCCTCAGTGTTTCTGTCTCCTTTTCTCAGCACAAATATATAAATCAAGATACATTTACTGGATGGAGAAGCAAAATGACTGAAGATATTAAGTCTGGATAATCAATCAAAATGAGTTAAAACAAGAATTTATCTGCCAATGGAGTCAGAAATAAAAACTTAAATCAAAGTGAAAACAAGATGTTTTTTCTGACTCCATTCTGAAAACGTACTCGGTTACTAACGTAACCTCGGTTCTCTCTAGAGAGGGAACGAGTACTGCGTAATATCTTACGCTATGGGGAAACACTCTTTCCTCGAGATATTGAAGCCAAAAATTATCCTTAATTTTTTTAATCATGCAAAACGCTTTTGCAGCAGCAAGCAGACAAGGGCGAAACAGCTCGCGCGCCCATTGGCTGCCTCGCTGGAAAAGCTGCAGCCTATCGAGTGAAGGCACTGCGTGACGTAATGACGAATGAAGACGCTTCGCGCTCATTTCGTCATGTCCCGCCAGTATAGGCGTGGTCTCACCCTATAAATACCCCTCGATAGCTGTATTTCTCTGATTTTGTACACCGAAGCGAACCAGAGCATAGTTCAAGCACGGCAAGATACGCAGTACTCGTTCCCTCTCTAGAGAGAACCGAGGTTACTCTACTTCCTGCTCAGCTACTGTTCGGACGCTCCTGCTTACTGCTCCGTGCTTTGCTCTATCGCTTTTATATTTTTTATTGCTCTATCGTTCATAGTTTTATATTTTATTTCCTTTTATCACCTAATTTTAACTTCAGCAAATCAGCACAGTGCTCAAATGCTTGATTACTAGAAAAAAGCAGAATTCTTGTCTCCGACCAGCTTTCCCACTGAAAGCTTACATTCCGGGGAAGAGAAAACACAACTGCCTACATTCATAAGGATAAGAGAAAATGCCTCCTCTGGAATCTACTTGCTGCACAAACTGCCAGAGACTTTTACAAAGGATTGCAGTTCTTGAAACAAAGTTACTTGTGGGACCACCAAACCAGACGGAACATACAACAGAACTTCATCATGGACGCCCTCAGCATACAGCCGGTGAGTCCCATGAATCTAGTCCTCCTCGACAGGCCATACTGAGTGTAGAGAAACAAACCGATCGACTTACAAATCGATGGCACAAACAGGGAGCGAGACCCAAAGGCACTCGAAACATCAGATTGTCACGAGCATCACATATTGCTGCAATAGCATCCTTTACCCCAGATACGGCTCTGACAAGGATTGCAAACACTGATCTCCTACCACCGCCTATACATCTTGAGAACAGATTTGAAGTATTAATGAATGAGGAATCCCTGAATGTGATGAATGTGATCGAACACAGACTGAATCAGCCAGTAGCTAACACTGCTAACGGGCGCTCAAGGTCGAGCAGACAGCGGCACTCAGCTCAGAGCGCAGCCGAGCCCAGGACTCTGATAGTGGGTGACTCTATAATCAGAAACATTAGTAGCAGGGACACAACTACATGCTGCCTTCCACAAGCAACAACTTCTGATGTAAACAGGGAACTTCAGAACATTCTGATGAAACATAAGACTGCAAATCGACTCATCATTCATGTGGGGAAGAATGATATTCATAAAGGGCAGTCAGAACTCCTTAAGAAGGATTTCAATGAACTTTTTGAAACACTTGAAAGACTGAAAGTTCAGACATTCATCAGTGGACCACTCCCAGCAAGAGGAACAAACAGGTTTTCACGGTTGCTTGGGCTTAACACATGGCTGCAAAAAACCTGCAATATAAAAGGAGTGAACTTCATTGACAACTTCAATCTTTTCTGGAATCAGAGGCAACTGTTTCAACAGGATGGGCTCCACCCAAACAAACTTGGTTCAAGAGTGCTAAAGGACAATATCCACTTCTCCCTCCATCATCCTTCTGCAGTGTGTGCCAATCCACTCAACCTGAATGGCACACACACACCTGGACATGGTATGAATGACCACAGGACTTCACTTCAGCACCTGAATGGACATGCGGCTGACACATCACACAAGGACAATGATAACACCACTCAGCCACAACAACCTCTGCTGACGGACACAATCTCAGCTGAGTCCTGCCCACAGAGCTCACCACAGACAGACTGTGACATACTAAAACTGTTAGAAGATTCAGCTCCCAAGGAAGACTTTCTGGAAAACAGCCAGGAAATCCAGGACAGCATATTACAGCCTCCGATAACACCAGAGCAAGACACGTTATCCCTCTCTCCAGCATCTCCACTTCTGTGCTTCTCGGAGAAAATGGAACAACTGGTGTATGCTGGAACTAGACTATCCCATTCTTTTGCTGCAAGCCCCCAGATGTCACCCAAAAAACGTCAGGCCCCACAACCACCAAAGCCTGCGGGCCCAGCTCGCCCTCCCCCTCCTCCTGTGAGAGCTCTTCGGCCTCTGCCACAGCGCCAGGGCCCGCACCCTCCTCCAGCGGCTCGCTGTGTACCAAAAACAACTGATACCAGCTCTCAGTGATATGTGTCGGGTCCCCGCTATGATAACAGTAACTTTCTTAAATGTTTACAAAACAAGCGGGAACCCAGTGTGCCTGTATCTTTCTCTATTGCTGTTCAATTACATGATAGAAAGTCTAAGGCCTTCAAAAGCCGTACAGCAAACCCATCTAATCTGGTGCCTATTACACGCCAAACTAAGATCGCTTTGGGGACAAAAAGTACGACTGTTAAGTTAGCACTTTTAAACATCCGCTCACTTAATAATAAATCACTTCTGGTCAACGACTTAATAACCACAAACAACCTGGACTTTATGCTTCTAAATGAAACTTGGCTAGAAGACAGCTGCAGTGCAACAGTCCTCAATGAAACATCCCCTCCTAACTTTACTTTTATAAGTGTTTGCAGAGCGGGTAAGAGAGGCGGGGGCTTAGCTGCTCTTTTTAAAGATGTCTATCAATGTAAGCAAATATCATTTGGGAATTACCCGTGTTTCGAATATCTGGGTATTGTGTTAAAAGGTGCTCCACGTATTTTACTTATCATTATTTACAGGCCTCCAAAATACTCTCCAGCCTTTGCTGAGGACTTTACAGAACTGTTATCAACAATTTCCTCAGAGTTTGACTGTTTTGCCATTGCTGGAGATTTTAACATTCACATAGATAATGCAGAAAACAATATGGCAAAAGAAATCAAAACTGTTTTAAACACTTTTGATCTGACGCAGCATGTACATGGACCCACACATAATCGTGGACACACTCTAGATTTACTTATCAGTAAGGGTCTAAACATCTCATCGATTGTTATTAAGGATGTAGCATTTTCTGATCATTTCTGTATTTTCTTTGATATATTGATCTCCCCTGCCATTGAAGCTAGATCTGTGTCTGTCAAGAAGAGATGCTTAAATGAGAACACTAGTGTGCTATTTATGAAGGCTATATCTTTAAAACCAAGCATATCTGCTGGCTCTGTTGATTTTCTCCTTGAATCTTTTAACTCAAAAATTAAAAGTGTAATTGATCATATTGCTCCTGTGAAAGTCAGGAAGAATAGTGGTAGACAAAAAGCACCTTGGAGAAACTCAACAGCAGTGCAAAACATGAAAAGACAAAGCAGAAGAGCAGAGCGCATGTGGCGGAAGACAAAACTTGTAGTCCATTATAACATCTACAAAGACAGCATCCATGCTTTTAATATGGAACTAGGCAAAGCTAGACAGACTTTCTTTTCGAATATTATAAACAGCAACTTAAACAACACACGCACTCTTTTTGCTACTGTAGAGAGACTGACAAACCCCCCAAACCAGATTCCCAGTGAAATGCTCTCAGACAGCAAGTGCAGTGAGTTTGCTTCTTTCTTCTCTGAGAAAATCAATAATATCAGAAAGGTGATCAGCTCATCCTTGAGTTGCGCTGGGGTCCAACAGATCAGACCACTACCTGAGAAAGTATGTCTGATTACTATGTCTGATTTCGAAGAAATTGATGGCAAAATTTTGGAAGAAACCGTACAGCACCTTAAAACATCAACCTGCGCCCTTGACACACTTCCCACATCTTTTTTCAAAAGTGTGTTAAACAGTTTAGAAGCAGATCTCCTAGAAGTGGTAAATGCCTCACTTCTCTCTGGGAGTTTTCCAAACTCCCTGAAAACTGCAGTTGTCAAACCTCTCCTAAAAAAGAGCAATCTGGATAAGACCATCTTAAGCAATTATAGACCGATCTCAAATCTTCCTTTCATAGGCAAGATCATTGAAAAAGTTATCTTCAATCAGCTGAACAAATTCTTAAGCTTGAATGGATACTTTGACAATTTTCAATCTGGTTTCCGATCGCATCACAGCACAGAGACAGCTCTCATAAAGATAATAAATGATATTCGCTTAAATACTGATACAGGCAAATTATCAGTGCTGGTACTACTCGACCTCAGTGCTGCATTTGACACTCTCGATCACAACATACTTCTTGACAGGCTGGAAAACTGGGTGGGGCTTTCTGGGATAGTCCTAAAATGGTTCAGGTCTTACTTAGAAGGGAGAGGTTATTATGTGAGTATAGGAGACCATAAGTCTGAGTGGACATCCATGACATGCAGAGTCCCCCAAGGTTCAATTCTTGCGCCACTCCTATTCAACCTGTATATGCTCCCAATGAGCCAAATAATGAGAAAGAACAGAATCTCTTACCACAGCTATGCAGACGACACACAGCTCTACTTAGCCCTATCGCCTAATGATTACAGCCCCATTGACTCCCTGTGCCAATGCATTGATGAAGTAAATGGTTGGATGTGCCAAAACTTTCTTCAGTTAAACAAAGACAAAACTGAAGTCATTGCGTTTGGAAACAAAGATGAAGTTCTCAAGGTGAATGCATACCTTCACTCTAGGGGTCTAACAACTAAAAATCAAGTCAGGAATCTTGGTGTGTCTCTAGAGTCAGACCTTAGTTTCAGTAGTCATGTCAAAGCAATTACTAAATCAGCATACTATCATCTGAAAAATATTGCAAGAATTAGATGCTTTGTTTCCAGTCAAGACTTAGAGAAACTTGTGCATGCTTTCATCACCAGCAGGGTGGATTATTGTAATGGACTCCTCACTGGCCTTCCCAAAAAGACCATAAGACAGTTGCAGCTCATACAGAACGCTGCTGCCAGGATTCTGAGCAGAACCAGAAAATATGAACATATCACACCAGTACTCAGGTCTTTACACTGGCTCCCAGTTACATTTAGGATTGATTTTAAAGTATTATTACTGGTTTATAAATCACTCAACGGGCTAGGACCTAAATACATTGCAGATATGCTCACTGAATATAAACCCAACAGATCACTCAGATCATTAGGATCACATCAGCTAGAAATACCAAGGGTTCACTCTAAGCAAGGAGAGTCTGCTTTTAGCTACTATGCCAGCCGCAGCTGGAACCAGCTTCCAGAAGAGATCAGATGTGCTCCTACAGTAGTCACATTCAAATCCAGACTCAAAACACTTCTGTTTAGCCATGCATTTACTGAATGAGCACTGTGCCACTGTTCGCCCGACCGTTTTTACTGTACTTTATTTTATTTTTCATTTTAAACTGTTTTAATTATTCTTATTTGTTTTGATTCTTTTGTTTTCTCCTATGTAAAGCACTTTGAATTACCATTGTGTATGAAATGTGCTATATAAATAAACTTGCCTTGCCTTGCCTTGCCTAGTAACCGAGTACGTTCTCTTACGAGAGTATCTCTCGTACTGCGTAATATCTTACGCTATGGGGACCCCATACAAAACGCTGTGCGGACAGGGATCCAACACCAGAGTCCCGGGGCAAAGCCCGGGGCACATCTAGTGCATAATCACCATAACTCACATAGAGTAGAGGAGGAGAGGCTAAAAGCATCACTCCTTTATAAAGTCCCGTAGGGACACTGACCCGTAAGGGCAACATAGCCGCATTGGCGGCCAATAAGCCCGAAGTTCAGACCGCCAAAAGCTTAGCTTGTAGGGCGGGCACCTCCAGGTTATAGTACTTGATAAATGTCGACGGCGAGGCCCAGCCCGCAGCCGTACAGATATCCTGCAGGGAGACCCCGCTATACCATGCCCACGACGAGGCCACGCCTCTTGTGGAGTGCGCTTTGACACCCAATGGGCACCGTAGGCCCTTGGAAGTGTAAGCCAGCGCTATGGCATCCACTATCCATCTGGATAGGCTCTGTTTTGAGGCGGCGAGTCCCTTAGAACGGCCGCCAAACAAAACGAAAAGCTGCTCGGTCTGCCTGAACCCAGCCGAGCGGGACACATAAGCCCTTAACGCCCTGACAGGGCAAAGGAGACTCGCGTCCCTCTCCTCATCGAGAACCGGAAGGGCTGACAGGGAAATCACCTGGGCCCTAAACGGTGTATTGAGGGATTTCGGCACGTAGCCGTGCCTCGGTTTGAGTACGACCTTTGAGTCGTTAGGCCCAAACTCCAGACATGACGCGCTTACAGAAAGCGCCTGCAAGTCCCCTACACGCTTCACTGAAGCGAGAGCCAATAGAAACACCGTCTTAAGGGACAGGTGCCTCATATCCGACAGCTGGATCGGCTCGAACGGGGCGCCTTTCATGGCCTCCAAGACCGTGGAAAGGTCCCAAGCCGGGACTGAAGGGGGCCTGGGAGGATTTAATCTCCGAGCCCCTCGTAGGAAACGCACGACTAAGTCGTTTTTCCCCAGTGACTGGCCAGACACAGGTTTAGCAAACGTTGCTATGGCCGCCACGTACACTTTGAGCGTGGATGGGGTTCTTCCCTTATCCATCAGCTCCTGAAGGAAGGCAAGCACTTCCTCAACCCCGCAGTCCACGGGTGAAAAGCCACGGGCTCGACACCAAGTAGAGAACACCGACCATTTCGAGGCATAGAGCCGTCTGGTAGACGGAGCTCTAGCCTGTGCGATCGTGTTTAGCACTCCTTCTAGGAGGCTAGCGGGTACCCGTTGATGGCCCATGCGTGCAGGGACCACAGTTCCGGGTGAGGATGCCAAATCGAGCCCTCTGCCTGAGAGAGGAGATCTCTCCTCAACGGTACAGGCCACGGGGCAGTGCTGGTCATCCGCATCAGGACCGGAAACCAAGCCTGGTTCGTCCAGAGCGGAGCCACAAGCAGCACTGGGCATCCATTTTCCCTGATCCGCTCCAACACCTGTGGCAGGAGCGAGACCGGGGGAAAAGCGTACAGGGGACCGCTGGGCCAAGTATGGGCCAGCGCGTCCCTGCGCTTTGAGAAGAATACTGGGCAGTGAGCGTTCTCGCGGGACGCGAACAGGTCCACCTGCGCTCTGCCAAACGTTTCCCACAGGAGCTGGACCGTCTGCGGGTGCAGCGACCATTCTCCTGTCAGGACGTTGTCTCTGGACAGCATGTCTGGACCCGTATTCAGGTGCCCAGGCACGTGCGCCGCTTTCAAAGAAAGGAGGTTGCGCTGGGCCCAGACCAAGAGGGGTTCCGTCAGCCTGCAAAGGCGTGCGGACCTGAGGCCGCCCTGGCGATTTATGTACGCCACCACTGACTTGTTGTCCGACCGGACCAAGACGTGGTGGCCCCTCACCAGGGGACAGAAGCGCCGCAGCGCTTTGTCGACTGCTATCAATTCCAAGCAGTTTATGTGAAGGAGCTTCTCCCGCTCTGACCATAGGCCAGCCAACGGTCTGCCCTCGAGCAGCGCTCCCCACCCCGTGGTGGAGGCGTCCGTAGACACCACTTTCACCCTTGAGGCGGCCCCCAGACTCACACCAGACTGATACCAGCTGGTTACTTTCCAGGGTTCCAGAGCCGAAACGCACCTTTGGTCGACCCTGAGGCGACACCTGCCCGTGGACCATGCCCGGGGCGGGACCCGTGCTTTCAGCCACCACTGCAGCGGGCGCATGCGAAGCAGGCCCAGCTGGAGTGCATGGGATGCTGAGGCCATCAGGCCCAGCAATTTCTGAAACCGTCTGAGCGGGACTATGGAGCCGTGGCGGAAGGATTCCGCGACGCGCTGAATACTTAGTACGCGCTCCGGTGACAGGCGTGCCGTCATGGAAAGCGAGTCTAACACTGTTCCCAGGAAAGAAATTCTCTGGCTGGGACACAGCAGGCTCTTTTCCCAGTTGACCGTCAGGCCCAGTGTCTCGAGATGCTCGAGCATTGTGGCCCTGTGTTCTATGAGCTCTGACCGTGATCGAGCTAGAATCAGCCAATCGTCCAAGTAGTTCATAACTCGCATGCCCTGAAGTCTCAGGGGCGCGAGAGCCGCGTCCATGCACTTCGTAAATGTACGGGGCGCCAAAGACAGGCCGAACGGCAGGACTGTGTATTGATAAGCCTGGCCCTCGAACGCGAATCTCAAGAATCGCCTGTGATGGGACGCTATTTGTATTTGGAAATACGCGTCTTTCAGATCTATCGACATAAACCAGTCCCCTTGGCGCACTTGCGCGAGGATTTTCCTGGTCGTAAGCATCCTGAACTGGCGCTTCACAAGCGCTTTGTTCAGCTGTCTCAGATCTAGAATGGGTCTGAAGCCCCCATCTTTTTTCGGTACCAGAAAATATCTGCTGTATAAGCCCCCTTCGCTCTGAGCCTGAGAAAGGGGCTCTATGGCCCCTTTGCTCAGTAGTTTCGCTATCTCGGCTCGAAGTAGATGAGATACTTCGTTTTTCACCGAAGTCTCGACGGGCGCCGTACAACGGCGTGGACGTCGTGCGAATTGTAGCGAGTAGCCTCTCTTTATAGTGTTCAGCACCCAGTCTGATACCCCGGGTAGCTTCGACCACGCTTCTGCGCGAGTAGCTAGGGGTAGGATGCAGACCGGGCTCTGGCCGTGACCTGGCAACGGCTCGAGAGCCCCGGTACCCTGGGAACACGACGCCGTGTTTACAGCGTTCGAGGCGGGGGGCGCGCTGGGCACAGCGGGCAGTCTGGCCGCGCTCATAATCTCTATGGCGGGACGCGCAGCGAGAGTGAGCGGGGCGAATCCCGTGAGATTCGGCGTGCTTGCGGGAGGATGTGGGCGCAAACCTACGGGCACATCTACAGCACTGTGCACGCTTTCGGCCGGAGCCGATAGATTGTGTGTTGGTTTCGTTTTTACAGAAACCAAGGGACACGGGGCATGCAGCGTGAGCGGGCATTGTATGGGCGCAATCGCTACATTGTTTGCACAATCGACCTGAGTCAGATTTATGTGTGCTCGCCTCGCACCGTGGCGGGCTGTGTCTGGGTGTGGGAATGGGCACTGGGGCGTGGGCATTCTTACAACACTCATAACACCATCGGCCGTGGCCGGCATACCAGAAAATACACTCTTTATTGGATTTATCTGGGTAGCCATGAAAACGGCTTTTTTGTGCAGGCAAGCGGGCTGAGACACCGGCTGCTTCACTGCTAAATACACTGGCGCAGTCACATCGCAAGGAACTGAACGAGCGAATCTTTTCGGTGGGGAGCCGGCCGCAGCGGGCTCCGAACACCGTCGCTTTCTTAGAGTGGCTAGGAAAGCTTCGAGGCCTCGGGCTTGAGCTCAATCTTCGGCCGAGGCCCGCGCTGAGCGGGGCGGCGTCCAGCAGAGCGAGAGCGCGGTCTCTGATCCCGGGCCTGGCGGCGCTGTGTAGCGGCGGCTGCGGGCGATGCAGGCCGAGGCTGCGAGCTGCGAGCAGACGGCTGCTTAGAGCGACCTGCAGCGGAGCTCGAGCGCTTCGGAAGGAAGTGCTTCATGGCCTGCGAAGTCTTCTGCTCCTCCGAGAATCTGTCCGCGAAATCCTTGACGGCAGATCCGAAGAGGCCCGCAGGGGAAATGGGCGCGTCGAGGAATACAGAGCGCTCAGCTTCCGTCATCTCAGACAGCGTCAACCACAGATGTCTCTCAGCAACGGCGAGAGAGGCCATTTTCCGCCCCATGGCCTGAGCAGCGGCTTTAGCGGCGCGTAGAGCAAGGTCCGTAGCGCCTCGTAAATCCGCCACGTTGATCGCACCCGGGCCTTCCTCGTCCAGTTTAAGGAGAAGGTCGGCCTGGTAGATCTGCAAGATCGCCATCGTATGCAGCGCTGAGACCGCCTGTCCAGCGGCTGTGTAAGCACGCCCGTGCAGCGATGAAGTCACCCGGCAGGCTTTAGAGGGGAGCGTCGTCTGCGCGCGCCGTCCCGCAGAGGGCGGGCAGAGATGCGACGCGACCGCCGCCTCGACAGGAGGAATGGAGAGATATCCTTTATCTCCCGCGCCGGTGACAGAAGTGAAGGCCGCAGAAGTGGAAGTGCGCAGTCTGGCGGAGAACGGGGCGGTCCATGCCTTAGCGACTTCGTCGTGGAGCTCAGGGAGGAAGGGGGCGGCCCTAGACTTAGACGGGGCTTCGTCTTTCTTGAGAAAGCGCCCGTCGAGTCTGTTGCGCGGCGGCAAGGCGGGCGCCTCCCACTCGAGGCCGATGCTTTCTACGGCCTGGGTGAGCAGACGCATCAGCTCAGCCTCAATGCCGGGTCTCCTCCCAGAGGGTTGGCTAGACACGTCACGCGGGGGGAGGTCCACAGAGCTCGCCCAATCCTCGCTATCGGAAGCCACAAGAGAGCATACCTCGGCAGGCTCGTCCAGCTCGGGAGCGGAAGCGGCGGCAGACGGCGGGCGCTGTCCGTCCGGGAGCGACTCAGGTGAAGCCGGCGAAGCAGGCGGGCGAACCGGCGAGCTTTGGCGGGCTGGAGAAGGCTCGGGAGCGCGCTGGGCGCGACGCTTCTTACGGCGCGGCACAGAAGGCTGGGACGCGGGTTCAGAGAACGACGCCAGGCGAGTCCGCAGAGTCGCCATAGGCAGAAGTTCGCAGTGCGGGCATCCACCATCCGCGAGCGCGATAGCAGCGTGCTCATGACCCAGGCAGGACACACAGATGACGTGACGGTCCTCATCGCTGAGTTGAGAGCGGCACGAGCCACAGAAAGGCATCTTTAAAAAGACGCAGCTCTTTTAGAACATATAATGGGTGTTGCGTCACGTAAGCAAACACACACACACACAGTGACAGAGTAAAGGATATAGTACGCCGGAAAGCGCAGCAGGTACGGCAGTTGAAGGCGGCTGGGCCAGCGACTTCAGAAGATGGCACGTCCCGCTGAGAAGGCTACAAGTCAACGGCGCGGCTTCTCACTCTGGATCCCGCGATGCGTGAGCTTCGCGTGAAGAATGAAAAAAAAATCAGAGAAATACAGCTATCGAGGGGTATTTATAGGGTGAGACCACGCCTATACTGGCGGGACATGACGAAATGAGCGCGAAGCGTCTTCATTCGTCATTACGTCACGCAGTGCCTTCACTCGATAGGCTGCAGCTTTTCCAGCGAGGCAGCCAATGGGCGCGCGAGCTGTTTCGCCCTTGTCTGCTTGCTGCTGCAAAAGCGTTTTGCATGATTAAAAAAATTAAGGATAATTTTTGGCTTCAATATCTCGAGGAAAGAGTGTTTCCCCATAGCGTAAGATATTACGCAGTACGAGAGATACTCTCGTAAGAGAACATTATTTGGCAAACTACAGCTTCAGGTTTTATTTTTTCGTGCAAGAAAGAAAAAGCATTTGAAACATAAATCTGACAAGAAAAAGCAAATATTGACTATATTGATATAAATGATCAGTTATTAATATTTAATTGGTTCTCTGCATTGTTTATGCATGTGTTCATAATTTCTTTGTATGACAGTCCGGACAAAAATGATTCTGTCATGTTTCATCGCACTATTATCGCAAATAAAACAATCGACTAGAGGCACAACTGCACAGTTATGACTACAAAATCTTGCACACATTATGAATAATAATCCGTGTGAGTTGAGTGAGTGTTTCAGGACTCACGGCTCCTCTCTCAAACTTGTTGCTGCTGCTCTCAGACTTGCTGAGCTTCCGTTCTCCGGTGTCTCCCAGATCCCCGTACACCGTCAGGAACACGTTAGCATCGGTCCCGGCGCCATACATATCACCCGTCCTCACTGTTACTGTGTATGTGTGAGCTGAAGAGAGAGGACACACACACAGAGGACACACACACACACACACACACACACACACACACACACACACCACACACACACACACACACACACACACACACAAACACACCACACACACACACACACAAACACACGCGCGCACACACACACACACAAACACAACGCGCCACACACACACACACACACACACGGACAGACACACACACACGGACAGCACAACACACACACACACACACACACACACACACAGCACACACACACACACACACACACGGACAGACACACACACACACACACACACGGACACGCACACACACACAAGCACCCAACACACACACACACACACACACACGCGCGTTAGAGATGAACAACATCTGATGACACTCAATATTACGATATGATGGAAATCTGTCTGATCGTGTGAATTCAGACTTGTTTTTGGTATAAAAAATTAAGTATTTTTTATATATATTTTCTTCTTTAAGTATTTTTCTACAGCGCTTTTATACAATACACAAAATAAAACGTGGCGCTTTTCTAAGAGGGTAAAATGGATAACTATAAAGTATGGCGAAATAGCACTGAGAGCACTTCGACTCGGCACAGTAATATCATCAGTCCAGAATGATCCTGAGTGATCCTGAGTGATCCCGAATGATCCTGAGTGATCCCAAATGATCCTGAGTGACCCTGAATGATCCTGAGTGATCCCGAATGATCCCGAGTGATCCTGAATAATCCTGAGTGATCCTGAATGATCCTGAGTGATCCTGAATGATCCCGAATGATCCTGAGTGATCCTGAATGATCCTGAGTGATCCTGAATGATCCTGAGTGATCCTGAATGATCCTGACTGATCCTGAATGATCCTGAATGATCCCGAGTGATCCTGAATGATCCCGAGTGATCCTGAATTATCCTGAGTGATCCTGAATGATCCTGAATGTTCCCGAGTGATCCTGAATGATCCCGAATGATCCTGAGTGATCCTGAGTGATCCTGAATGATCCTGAGTGATCCTGAGTGATCCTGAATGATCCTGAATGATCCTGGAGTGATGATATTACTGCGCCGAGTCGAAGTGCTCTCAGTGCTATTCCGCCATACATTATAGTTATTAGGCCTGGGCGAAAAATCGATTAAATGAATTAATTCGAATTTTTTGTTGCGGGCGATTTAAAAAAAAAGTAAATCGAGTTTTTGAATAATGGTGCGTTTTTGGCCCCTCGGAGTTTCCGTAGCGTTAGTTTCACTCACGTAGCAGTATGGCAAGCGACGACAACAACATCATAGCACACACGAAACTGCAACAGCATACAGCAAGCGACAGCAAGCGACAACATGGCTACCGGTGAGAGTGGGAAGTTTGTTCCTTAGCATAGGAGTGAACTCGAGCGTATTCTGCCCGAGCGGTTCGGGCCGATATTTCCCCTCCACTATCCTCGTGTCAGGGTTGGGTGCAGGTTGCTGAAGACGAGGACACGGGAGCTTCAATATAATAGTTTTAATAAACAAAATGAAACTTCCAAAATCAAACAAGAACAAAACTCCAGGAATTCAGGGTTAACACACAACCATACATTGACGACGATCGACAAACACTCAGGGAAAACACAGGGCTTAAATACACATGGAATAATTGGATAATGAACAGAACACAGGTGACGGGAATAACTAATTAGGCAGAGCGGGAAAACTAACAGGACTAAACCAAAAACCACAAAGACAGGGGGAAACAAGATCTCAAAACATAACTAAATACATCAAAACGTGACACCTCGGGTCGGGCCTTTGAGAGACGTGCACTGCCAATGCAATAGAGTGCGGCGCGGGACTAGATTTGATGGCCGAGCGCGGGCGGTAATGCACTCACTCTGTGTGTGCGGTTTGCGGGAGAATAAAACGATTCGCGGGACTCCCGCAAACTAGAAATATCTATGATTAAAACATAAAAACATACATTTTTATTAATCTGTTGCAGAAAAGCAACAAGAACAACTAAAACAAAATAGAAACGATTTACAGGCCAGAGTTTCTATTTCTAATATGTTTGCAGCATTGAGCGATGTAGCCAATCTCGGACATACCAGTGTTGATTTCTTGAAAGCAATGGCCAATTTAAGCATTTAAGACAGACTCCCCTTACCGCTCAAAACATACTTTATGTTCAGTGCTAAATTCTGTATGCTGGCAAATCCTCGAATTATAACAATTTTCCTCAGATTTGAATGTATTGTTAATGCTTTAGAAAATGGTGCTATACTCTCAAGGTGAATGTTTGTCTCTTTTTAGTCTAGACAAACACAGCTGGGACTTTGATTCCAAGGGGTTGTTCATTTATTTATTATTCCAGAAATGGGGTTACATTTGTCTTGCTTTTGATTAAATAAAAGCAAAATTTGCTCAAGTTGTCTGCCGTTTGTAGTTATTGCTTTCCTTAATAAGTAGGGGGGAAAATCGTAAAAAAAATCGTAAATCGAATTAAAAAAAATAAAATCGGAGATTTTATTTTTAGGCCATATCGCCCAGCCCTAATAGTTATCCATTTTACCCGCTTAGAAAAGCTCCACGTTTTAGTTTGTGTCACCATACTTGGTCGTGTAACTACTTGTGTAACTGTATTTAAATAATGGAAACGTGGAGGTGTTTGGTCGGTCGCTTCTAACTTCATCTCTGTTTGGCCCATAATGAATGAACTGGACTATCAGTGTCGCCGCGCGCCAGAGCGATTGAGCGCACACACTGAGACGAGAGAGGTGTGTATCAACTCGTCTTAGTTTAGGGAATAACAGTTTAATATGAAAAAACGGTGGAGTGTTCCTTTAATAAATGCCGTGAGAAGATATCACTCATAGTTAGTTACTGCATTAAAACCATAGACTGTAAAAAAAAGAAACAATGATATTATCCTAATAATATAACAGTTAAGGAAATCTAGAAATTAAAGTTGAAAGTCAATCTCCTCGCGAAAACCCCCAAAAATTTACTCAGCCTCAGTGACTACTAGAAGCTGTCAATCACAGCTGTCACTCATGACGTCACATTCCCGTTTTTATAGAGTCAAATAACTAACTAAGACCAAACTTATTTTAAAAAACACTTAATCTTAAAGGTACAATATGTAGGATTTTTGCAGTAAAATATCCAAAAACCACTAGGCCAATGTTATATATTTTGTTTAGTTGACTCTATATCACTCTCTATCAGGCGGTTGCTAGGGTATTCTGGGCCATTGCTATAGTGTTGCTAGGCGGTTGCTAAGGTATTCTGGGTGGTTGCTTGGGCATTGCTAGGGTGTTCTGGGAGGTTGCTAGGGTGTTCTAGTTGTTTCTAGGAGGTTGCTAGGGTATTTTGGGTTGTTGCTAGCGTTTTCTGGGTGGTTGCTAGGGTGTTCTGGGTGGTTGCTATAGCGTTGCTACTCGCGTTGCGTGTGGCACTGGTATACGTCTAGCAATCGCGCCGTGCTTCTCACCACAGTCATGTTAAAAACATCAATGTATTCACTCATCCTTAAAAAATCCATCAGCTTGACGACAAGATCCATAATTACGCTTAATGCGTAATATAAGTCATCAATATACACCTTTGTTATTGTAAGAGGTTAGCGACCCCTGGTGGCGAAAAATCCTGCATATTGTACCTTTAAAACCAGCATGATAAAAACAGCTTAAAATGACAGAAAACATCTTTGGAAAAAACTTATTTGAAGTGTAATTTGACTGTTTAGTTTCCATCGCGTCCCTTTAGACTACATGGGGAGGCGGGGCTTATGACGTATACTGGAACCAGCCACCAGGGGGCACTAAATCACTTGTGCGGCACACTTGATTAAATCTAGTGTGAAGTGTCAGCGCTGACGTACTCTCGAGAGCGTCCTCCACCTCGATCTCGCTGTGTTTGAGCGTGCCGTCTCTCAGGAGCTTCTCCGTGATGATGTCCGACGGCACCAGCTCTCTCACCGTCTCCCCATCGTCCTCGGACCGGGCCAGCCAGCGCTCGCAGGGGAAGATGGTGGTCTCCGAACCCTGGACAAACACACCGCTCACAACGCTGAGCTTCTCAATACTGACACATATAACCTGCTCATCTTAAAGCGATAGTTCACCCAAAAATAAAAATTAGCCCATGATTTACTCGCCCTCAAGTCATCCTAGGTGTATATGACATTCTTCTTCTATTATATTATACATGTCCAAGCTTTATAATGGCAGTGAATTGCTGTTTCTGTTTTGAAGTCCGTAAAAGTATGTCCATCATAAAAGTGCATCTATCCATCATAAAAGTGCATCTGTCCATCATAAAAGTGCATCTGTCCATCATAAAAGTGTATTTATCCATTATAAAAGTGCATCTATCCATCATAAAAGTGCATTTGTCCATCATAAAAGTGCATTTGTCCATCATAAAAGTGCATCTATCCATCATAAACGTGTATTTATCCATTATAAAAGTGCATCTATCCATCATAAAAGTGCATTTGTCCATCATAAAAGTGCATTTGTCCATCATAAAAGTGCATCTGTCCATCATAAAAGTGCATCTGTCCATCATAAAAGTGCATTTGTCCATCATAAAAGTGCATCTGTCCATCATAAAAGTGTATTTATCCATCATAAAAGTGCATCTATCCATCATAAAAGTGCATCTGTCCATCATAAAAGTGCATCTGTCCATCATAAACGTGTATTTATCCATTATAAAAGTGCATCTATCCATCATAAAAGTGCATTTGTCCATCATAAAAGTGCATTTGTCCATCATAAAAGTGCATCTGTCCATCATAAAAGTGCATCTGTCCATCATAAAAGTGCATTTGTCCATCATAAAAGTGCATCTGTCCATCATAAAAGTGTATTTATCCATTATAAAAGTGCATCTATCCATTATAAAAGTGCATCTGTCCATCATAAAAGTGTATTTATTCATTATAAAAGTGCATCTATCCATCATAAAAGTGCATTTGTCCATCATAAAAGTGCATCTGTCCATCATAAAGTGTATTTATCCATTATAAAAGTGCATCTATCCATCATAAAAGTGCATCTGTCCATCATAAAAGTGCATCTGTCCATCATAAAAGTGCATCTGTCCATAAAAGTGCATCTGTCCATCATAAAAGTGCATCTGTCCATCATAAAAGTGCATCTGTCCATCATAAAAGTGCATCTGTCCATCATAAAAGTGTATTTATTCATTATAAAAGTGCATCTATCCATTATAAAAGTGCATCTGTCCATCATAAAAGTGTATTTATTCATTATAAAAGTGCATCTATCCATCATAAAAGTGCATCTGTCCATCATAAAAGTGCATCTGTCCATCATAAAAGTGCATCTGTCCATCATAAAAGTGCATCTGTCCATCATAAAAGTGCATCTGTCCATCATAAAAGTGCATCTGTCCATCATAAAAGTGCATCTATCCATCATAAAAGTGCATCTATACATCATAAAAGTGCATCTATCCATCATAAAAGTGCATCTGTCCATCATAAAAGTGCATCTGTCCATCATAAAAGTGCATCTGTCCATCATAAAAATGCATCTGTCCATCATAAAAGTGCATCTGTCCATCATAAAAGTGCATCTGTCCATCATAAAAGTGCATCTGTCCATCATAAAAGTGCATCTATCCATCATAAAAGTGCATCTGTCCATCATAAAAGTGCATCTGTCCATCATAAAAGTGCATCTGTCCATCATAAAAGTGCATCTATCCATCATAAAAGTGCATCTGTCCATCATAAAAGTGCATCTATCCATCATAAAAGTGCATCTGTCCATCATAAAAGTGCATCTGTCCATCATAAAAGTGCATCTGTCCATCATAAAAGTGCATCTATCCATCATAAAAGTGCATCTGTCCATCATAAAAGTGCATCTGTCCATCATAAAAGTGCATCTATCCATCATAAAAGTGCATCTGTCCATCATAAAAGTGCATCTGTCCATCATAAAAGTGCATCTATCCATCATAAAAGTGCATCTGTCCATCATAAAAGTGCATCTGTCCATCATAAAAGTGCATCTATCCATCATAAAAGTGCATCTATCCATCATAAAAGTGCATCTGTCCATCATAAAAGTGCATCTGTCCATCATAAAAGTGCATCTGTCCATCATAAAAGTGCATCTATCCATCATAAAAGTGCATCTGTCCATCATAAAAGTGCATCTATCCATCATAAAAGTGCATCTATCCATCATAAAAGTGCATCTATCCATCATAAAAGTGCATCTGTCCATCATAAAAGTGCATCTATCCATCATAAGTTCTACAGCTCTTTTAATAATAGAGTTTGACAGCAGCTTTACAGTGATAACAGGAGATTACAGTAACAGAGAGTGTTTAGGCTTTACCGCAGATCTAGAATAAAGTTATTGTCCAGATAAAGTTAGTTTTGATTGATTCACTTCCATTGTAAAGATCATTAGTTATTAACTTAGCGGCCGCTAACACACACCGTTCTCACAGAAAACACACACTTTAATGTGTTCTGGACGTTCATTTACACACAACAGTGTTTGGAGCTCGAGAACACACACTCGGAAACAGGATCCAAGTGCAAGCGCGGAAAAATGTAGAAAAACATGATCATCTCCGAGTAAACTTCACAAACACGAATCTGTGAAACACTGACGGCGCACACATGCGTATCACATGTTTAGTCTATAGATATGCGTGCTTAAAAATATATATATATATGTGTGCAGGAGTGTGTCCTGGCCTCTCTAATACTGTTAGATCTAATATGTTCCTATACAGACTGGAATATGAATATTAAACTGGAATATGGCATGAAACATCTGCAAATAAAGACGTTTTCATCACGAGAACAAAATCCTTCCTGGGAAACTGATGCAAATTACACTACCATCCAAAAGTTTGGAGTCGATAAAGATTTGCTGATGTTCTTGAAAGAAGCTCTCCAAGACATACAGAAAAACACTGAAATATGACACTGTTATTTAAACAAGCTTTTAGGTGACTGGGTTTTATTCTGGGCTTTTTAAGTTTTTATTGATTGTATACTGTTTTATAATTTTGGTTGCACTTTGTGACTTTATCTGTGAAATGCACTCTATAAATAAACTTTACATACTAATATGATGATTTCATGCTCAAGAAACATGATATGATTATTATCAGTGTTCATATTTTTGTGGAAGCTGTGACATTTTATTTTTCAGGATTCTTTGATGAATAGAATGTTCAAAAGAACAGCAGTTCAAAAGAATTTATTTGATGTATGAATATTTTGTAACATTATAAATGTATTTACTGTCACTTTTGATCAATTTATTGCATCTTTGATGATAAAAGTATTAATTTCTTTCTTGAAAAAAAAAACGGCCCAAATCAAGGTGTTTCTGAACCACCAAACCAATGTTTGAGATGCTGCGATGCGATTGGTCCGCTGATTAGTCCGGTTATCCAATCACAGCGTTTGCTGAGGTTTTTGTTGTGCAACGGGGGATTTATTCAGTAAATGTGTTTCTGTCGTAGTTTATGTGCACGTCTTCTTATTGCATAAAACAGTGATCCACCTCAATATGTTTTTAATGCACATTTATGAGCGTTTCCATCCAGCGATGCATATAATCAGGTGGGCGGGAGCGTGGCCTAACATTAGTTACCTTTCCTTTTCTTAAAAGTCTTCTGATTTCCACTCTGTCCAGATGCCAGCCGGGGTTCGTCCCCTTGTTATCGTGTCCGATGCGGATCTTCTCGATGATGTCTCCGATGTCTTCCAGCTTCGCAGAGAGACACAGAACAACACCGACTGAGACTTAAAGTCACAACTAGACAACTGTCCATAATGGACAACTAGATAAAAAAAAAGATTGTAGACGAGCTTTAAGTTGGCTTGAGAAAGCAGACAGAAAGTTTGAAGTAGTTTTAGTTAGGTAGAAGTTTTTAAAGGCAGAATTTTTTAGAGATAGATAGATGCTAGGGTGGTTATACGACACACAGTAGTGAAGAAAAGCCCAGCTCAGCTTTGACACTGCTGGCAGACGCTCACCTCCACTATGAACATGTCTTCTGCTGATCTCTCGAACGCCAAGCGTCTCTCTCTCTTGTTGACGCACAGGTACTTCTGCTGCGTTCCCAGCCCCTTCTGACCGTACAGGACTATGAAGACGTTCGCGTCCGTCCCCGCGGCGAAGACGTCGCTCGTGAAGGTGGTAATCTCATAGGGAACGACTACAGGTAACAAAAACACATATTCAAATAAATCTCTTTTTTTTTTTTGACTTAATATCTTCAGTCAATGTATCTTGATTTAATAAACATTTAGATTCCTCTTATCGATTCCTTTGTGTGCATTTCAATATGACTTTAAACCATACCTGTCAACACTCCCGTTTTTCCCGGGTTTCTCCCGTTTTTTAGCCCTGTCTCCCGGACCCCTCCGGTTTGTTTTTCTCCCGGGAAACTCCCGTAATTTGCATGGCCCAAACTCCTTTATGAATAATCGGACCAATATGTTTGTCTAATGTTGACCAGTTGCCAGAACCGTTTCGGTACGAGGCTTCAGTACGCAAACCGAACGATTCCTTTGGCCTTTTTTCCTGCCGACAAAATCCGCGCTGGCGCGACCACCACAACGTTGCGCAACATCAAATGGCAAACGTAATGAAAGAACAAAACTGCGCTACTCATTATATTGTGCATCTCTCTATCAGATCAAACAGCACTGACGTGGAAACCAGAAGAAACATTGTGCCGTGAATGATCTAGTTAAAGGCTTTAAGTCCACAGATCAGCAACATTCACCATGGATTTAATATAGTAACACTAACTGTAGCCATGAAAGTTTGGCTGGAATAGTGAAATGCTTTCAAGTACTTCACACATCTTTTTCCAGCACTTCAAAACTAAACTATTATCTAACTATTATATATAAATATATGCCTATATTTAAATGTTATTTTTAATGTGATGACCTAAACATTATAACATTATTCGTTCATCCTTCAAAGATTACCCCCATTTATAAACCTGAACGTTTCAAGATGTAGGAAAACTGAAACTTATTTAAAAATATTTTTTAATATAAAAATTATTTAATAATATTTAATATATTTTTAATAAACAGGAAATTTCTCTGGCATCCCCCCCCCCCCCCCCCCCCCCCCAAAAAAAAAAATCTCCCGGATTTTGAAAACCAAATGTTGACAGCTATGCTTTAAACCATTCAAGCGCAAGACGCCTCACAGAAAATATGCTTTTAATGTGATTTTAAACCATTCACCTGTTGTGTGTATCAACGTGTGTATCAGTATATTGGATCCGTGCCGCTCTTAAAGTGACAGTAGCCTAATATTCCTGCTGCCGTCTATAATATAATAACACTAATTAAACAACAAAGACAAAAAGAAAATAACTTGGTCTTACTGAAGAATGTATGTAACTATATTTGTAAGGTATATTTTATTATAAAGTGCAGTGTTATTTATTCATTTGATTACAGTTTCTGTACCAGAATACCTGAACATCTTAAAACACTGTTAATTTCAATCGTATATTTGTTCAGCTGTATTTATTTGTTGCGATTCCTAATTTTTTATATGTTCTTTTTTAATTACTGAGTGTTTACTTGTCTTAAATAATGCTAGTAATGTGTTTTAGTTCAGCTAGTTTTTTTTCTATGGTATTTTTTAACCACAGGCAAAAGTTCCTTGTGTAAGTGTTTTTAGCCTATTGATTTTTGTTCATGATATTCAGCTACAATTTAATGTTTTGCAATAAGACTAAATGTGAAAGATATCTTAGGGTTTTTATTATCATATTGGAATCGAAATTAGGAATTTGTTAAAATTTTGCAATGCATCTGTTTCTAATAGGGGTGTAACAATATATAGTGTCACATTATATATCGCAATACAAAAATGCAACAATATGTATCATGGATAGTTTACCCAAAATAAAAATTACTGTGTGAGACAAACAAAATTGAAGTTTACAGAGTTTTAGTGTTAGTACTACATTAAACTACTATGTATAATGTTGATTATAATGCATAATAATGCAATGACGGAATAATTCTGTTTTCAGCTTCAGAATCATCAATATGTTTATCCTGGTGTCTCTATTGTCCTGTGCTTTGGGTTTCAAGTCCAAACCTATTCATCTACACCCAATGTAATACCAAATTTAGCATTTTAATCAACAGTTCACTTTTTGTTAACCTTTTATCATTATATCTTAGAGTTTCGCAATAATATTGTATTGTGAGTTCAGTATTGTGATATGTATCGAACTGTGACATGAGGGTATCGTCAGGGTGTCTAGATATAAACAAGTTCAATTTAAGACTTTTTAAGATCTTTTTAATGCCACTTTGAATGAAATTTAAGACCAAACCTGTGATGGAAATACACATTATATTACATACGTATATGTAATATCTAATGTTTAACCGAAGTTATTTTATATTAACTAATTGTTTATTGAATTAAAATCAATGTAACATTTGCAATCGTGAGAATATTCAGCAAAATAGCTCCTGTCATGTTGTTACTTAACTATATTATATGTTAAATAAATAATTCAACATTTTTATTTTTCACCACAGTATGTTTCTTCTGTGTGTTTTTTATGTGTGCTGTTCTGCTCATTAGTTTTGATTTCTCACTTTAAAATCTCTCACAGAGTCTCAACAGTGCTACCAGAAATACATCATCATTATCAATCATTGTTTTTGTAATAAAATCAGAATAGTTCTCGCGATTCGATGCTTCGCTGGTTATTTGACGGACATTGGGTCCGTCACACTGGAGAAATTTTAGCTGTAATGTGACCAGAAATATTTAAGACCCATCGCCTTTTATTAGGAAAACTTTATTTAAGACATTTTAAGACTTTTTAAGGACCCCCGGCCACCCTGCGTAGTTTCAAAACAGCTAAATATTGTTAATGGAATCAAAGGACGACTGAATGAATCTCTTACACGGCGTGTAAAGCTCGGTCTGCAGCTCTGCGGGATACAGGTCTCGGACGATGGCTCCGTCATCTTCTCCTCGGTCCAGCCAGCGTCCGCACGGGAACCGGAGTCTCTGTCCTTGAGAAGGAGCGTTGATCTCCACCCAGTCCAGGAACCAGCCCGCCGAGCCTCCTGAAACACACACACACACACACACACACACACACACACACACACACACACACACACACACACACACATCCGTGATACCGGCCCGCATGTGACCTGCATACTCCAGTCACGCTTTAGCCAGAAGTGAAAAAAGTAATATGTATATAATTTAATTTTTATTAATTTTATTTATCCTTTATTTTACCAGGATAGTCCCATTGAGATATAAAATCTCTTCTTCCAGGGAGTCCTGGCCAAAATGGCAGCACAAAAAGTTATTATATATATATATATATATATATATATATATATATATATATGTGACCCTAGATGACAAAACCACATGGGTAATGTTTATGAAATTGAGATGTATACATCACATGAACACTGAATAAATAAGCTTTCCATTGATGTATGGTTTGTTAGGATAGGACAATATTTGGCTGAGATACAACTATTGAAAATCTGGAATCTGAGGATGCAAATAAATCAAAACATTGAGAAAATCCCCTTTAAAGTTGTGCATTTGTGTTCGCGATTGTGCTGCATTCACTCACAGAAATAAAAGTTTTATACTTTTACGGTAGGAAAATTACAAATTGTCTTCATGGAACATGATCTTTTCTTAATATCCTAATGATTATTGGCATAAAAGAAAAATGTATCATTTTGACCCATACAATGTATTGTTGGCCATTCCCACAAATATACCCGTGCGACTTATGACTGGTTTTGTAATCCAGGGTCACATATATATAATTATATATTAAACAATATTATTGATCTGCCTGCATTGACAATATACACACAAAAAAATAGACACTTAACAGGATCGAGTGATGTTTAACACTGATATGTAAGATCAAAATCAGCAGAGTATTTTGAGTCTCTTTTGCACTGATAAGACATAAAGTGAGCTGGTATCGCCGACCCCAGAGGGTAAACTGCCATCACTGTCATCATGGTGATAATGTTGTACAAGATAAAGCGTTTGTGTGCTATCACCTTGTAAACATGATCTTTCCCACATGACCTGAACGCATCATCGTGTGTTTGTCTCGTATCACTCACCGCCTTCATCATGGCCGATCCGCAGTTTCTGGAGTTCTCCGAGATCAACGGCCTCCACGGTAAACTCGTCGACCATTCCCTTCTCAAACTTGTTCTTGTGTGATTTAGAGGCTTTCAGGTTGATGATTCCTGTTCATGTAATGGCCATTTTGTGAGAAGAAACCGAGAAAAGACATTTTGAATGATCAGCGGATGGTGTGAAGAACAGTTTCAGGATTTAACACACTGATTGTGTGTGTGTGTGGTGTGTGTGTGTGTGTGTGTGTGTGTGTGTGTGTGTGTGTGTGTGTGTGTGTGTGTGTTTCGTCACCTGTGTCGTCATTCTCTCCATACAGGATCGCGAAGACATTGGCGTCTGTTCCTGCGTGTTTCTTTTCTCCTGTCTTGATCCTCAGCGTGTATGTTGTCGACATCGCTACAAACAAAAAATACGGAGAATAAAAAAAAACTTAAATGATTACTTTGTCATAGTTAAAGGATAATTCCGGTATTTAGCACTTTGAGTCTATTTTCTAGTGTGTTTTGGATGAGCTAGAGTGGTGGACACAGAAATGTTGACGATGGGTCCTGTCTCCACTTTTTGACTCTTTTAGAATCGCCTCTGAGCGCTTCAGAGTGGCTGTCTATGGGCATGCACAAACATGTGCTTAAAACAACCCAACCGTTTTCAAAACTGTGACACTCACCGAGTGGTTAGTGGTGTTCGTTGATGATTAAAAACAAATATATCGGGGCAATGTATGATTTCAATCCGTGTTATTTGCTATAGTGGAACTATTTTTTCAGATACCTCACAACCGCGTATAAACTTTCGCTGGATATTTGAGTCTGAAACGTTAGCACACTCCCGACCACTTGATGGCGACAACCAGTTTGCCGTACGAGGACGCTGTGCGAAACACGGTGTCTAGCGCATAGACCTTCTGAGAGACGGAGAACCGAGTGAAAAGATTACAACCAAATGTAAACAGACCCTTTCGGTATCCGGTAGCGCAGTAATATCAATGAGCACTGAGTCCTCCAACAGACATCAATGCAATTTTACAAAATGCCAAATAAAACACAACAGAAACTGTATTTCGCTACGCTACTTGTTTTTAATCATCAACGAAAACCACTAACCACTCGGTGAGTGTCACAGTTTTGAAAACGAACGTTGGGTTGTTTTAAGCACATGTTTGTGCATGCCCATAGACAGCCACTCTGAAGCGCTCAGAGGCGATTCTAAAAGAGTCAAAAAGTCGAGACAGGACCCATCGCCAACATTTCTGTGTCCACCACTCTAGCTCATTCAAAACACACTAGAACATAGACTCAAAGTGCTAAATACCCGAATTATCCTTTAATTATATTTACAGTTGATAAATAACAAACATGTCAAAATATTCCTCATTTAAATAATTAATATGCATAATAAAGGGGCGGGGCCTGGTTGGGTTAGTTAGTAGTGTGTTAAATTGGCAGTTATGGTAATTAGGGGCGGGACATTTCCCAAACACACTCGAAGCACTCAACCAATCACAACACACTGCTTCAGTCAACCAATCAGAGCACAGTGTGCTTTTCAGGAGGAGGGGCTTCATAGAGACAGGAAGTAAACAGAGCGTTACTGACAGACTGGGAAGAGAGGAGCCGCAACAATGAAGAATATGAGGAAATAATGCATGTTCTAGTAGAGCCAAAAAACGATTTCTTTCACCTTTCTGCTCTAATCCCAGCGTGGCCCCGGACTCCTCCTCGTCCTTCCTCATGAAGGCCTCATCCACAGGAACGAGCTCTCGGGCGATCTGACCATCATCTTCATCAACCGCTAACCAGCGATTACAGGGGAAGTAATACCTGGAGAGGTACATGATATGAAGCTGTAGCTGTGTTTCCATCCACACGTTTTTATCCGCATTAAGTGATATCGAATGAAAAATGTCTTATGGAAACAGTAAAATTCGATTGAGTTTCATGAATATCGACTCAAATGAAATGCGTTCGGTCTCATGGGATTTTATCTTGATGGATATACGGCTTATGCGATAAACGCTGATGGAAACGTTATTACGGCGCGATCCATTTTGCCTTTGTTCGCAAATGTTCGCTTGAATGTTGTGCGAAAATGAATGGAAACACCTTAAAATGTCTCAAATCAATTCGATATACCAATTTGATCGCAAAACAGCATGTGACGTCATTACACACAGGTTTATATTCGCTTTAAAGCCGTAAAACACACTTTCGCCAGCTTTATTCACATGAGGTTTTTTACCAAACTTTAGATAATTCCATTGACGAGTGGATGGAAACTTGGCTTGTGAGACTCGCTCATGGCCGTTCTGTGTATCATGACCAGGGTTTGAAATTAACACACACCAACACACATATTGAGAAAATGTCCCGCATTTTCATCAGTCTGTTGGTTTTTAATTATCATAATAATAAAACGTGCATGCAACGTTCCTTTGCCTTTTCAAGAAAGCATTTTATTTATTCTTTTGAAGCGTAGTTTTTCACCTATATTTAACAGCGCTCCGTCAGAAGTACAAATACAACAGCCGGTTTTATCCTAAATCCTATCGTCACTAGTAGGTTGTGACGACTGTCAATCAAAATGTGGAGCGGTGATTCATTCCATGGGTTTCTGTCAGAAAACAAATGGATAATTCGGTCAATTTAAAGGCACACCGCAGACTTTGTGCCCTAAAGAGTTGACGCATAAGAGTTATTTTAAATGATTCCTCAGGCCAATATACAGCGCTTGACACTATCAATGCTCCTGAAATACCGCCAATGTAAGTTTGAAGAAGCGCACCGTCTTTGGCCAGGTCATGTGACCTGGAGAACATATCGCTTTACGACCGTCACGTGACCACAGGCTCTGATATACTCATGGAGCAAAGGCTTTTGATACTATTTCCCGCCGGCTCGACTCCCCGCCATGGCTGAGGAAGGAAACAGTTTAAAACTGCTAAAACAAGCAGGGACGCGTTTGTGTGCATTTTATTTTGTGATTTCACCGGAATGAATAGAGAGTCTCCCCAACGGCGATAGATTGAAGAGCGCGTCCGAGTGAAGACTGCGCGCGCGCCGCCACAGAGAACACTGTGTCCATGACACTGATAGCAGCGACACGAGCGCTCAGATCGGGTTCAAAAACACATTTTAGTGCTAGATCTCTTATTTAAAGGCACACTATGCAAGATTTGTACCTTAATATAACAGCTTCACAGGGGTATCAGGGTGTGAGTGCAGAGACGCTCTGCGTGAGTGATGTTTACGACAGTAACGTTAAGTACTCCACAGCGACTCTAGGGGGCGCTGTTTGACAAAAACTGAATTTCTGCATAGTGTGCTTTTAAGAAAACGTGCATGCGTTTTTTTGCCTTTTCAAGAAAGCATTTTATTTATTCTTTTGAAGCGTAGTTTTTCACCTATATTTAACAGCGCTGCGTCAGAAGTACAAATACAACAGACGGTTTTAAAATCCTATCGTCACTAGTAGGTTGTGAGTGGCGCTGTCAATCAAAATGTGATTCCCTGTGTTTCTGTCAGAAAACAAATTGATAATTCGGTCAATTAAAATTTAACAGAATTGATCAACTTGTTGCCGGCTGTGGTTGTTTTAATTCACGTCCTTGCTAAAAATAAGCTTAATATATAAGACTATTATCTAATTTCATGTTTTATATTTTATTTGTTAATTATTTATTTTGTTGGATTTTAGTTGGACTTCCAAAAATAGTGATCTACATGATGCCTTTGTGCTCATTGATGTTGAATTTAAATGTCATGTAAAATAAAGACATTGTGATGTAATGGTGTTTTCTGGAAGGGACTAAAGAACACATTTTTATCAGCTGAAAGGCAGAATTCAAATGTTTTTATTAAGTTAGATAAACATTATATAACAGTATCAGGTTACGTTTTAGTGTTGGTAACATGTAATATGAGTCATCATGATATATTAAATACAGCGTATTTGACAGAATCTGCTCATATCTGGCTTACTTGAACACACACGTCATACACAACAAATAACGGCGCGCTTGTTCATTTGCATTGAAGCAATAGTGAAAATTAAAAAGCATTTGGTGAACAGAAAAGACAGTGATATTTTCCAACATCCTACATTTCTTTGATGTTCTTTGTTCTGTATTGATCTGTCCATCTAAAACACTTTTTGGGGAAAAGGATGAGAATGAAAGAGGAAGAGAGGAGATGCTGGATGACAGGATTTTGATTGAATAACAAATTAATGTAGTCATTATATTTTATATATATATACACACTGCTGTTCAAAAGTTTGGGGTCGGTGAGATTTTTAATGATTTTTCTGCTCACCAAGGCTGCATTTATTTGATTACAAATACAGTAATATTGTGAAATATTATTGTAATGTAAATCAGCTGTTTTCTATGTGAATATATAGTAAAGTGTAATTTATTCCTGTGAATTTTCAGCATCATTACTCCAGTCTTCAGTGTCACATGATCCTTCAGAAATCACTATAATAAGATGATCTGATGCTCAAGAAACATTTATGATTATTATCACAGTTTTGCTGCTTTATATTTTTGTGCAAACCGTGATTCATTTTTTTCAGGATTCTTTGAAAGTTCAAGAGAAAAGCATTTAATTAAAAAAGAAATATTTAGCATTATTATAAATGTCTTTACTGTTTTTTTTAATCAATTTAATGCGTCCCTTCTGAAGAAAAGTATTAATTTCTTTAAAAGAAAAAAAATTCGTATTGACCCCAAACTTTTGAACGGTAGTGTATATATATATATATACGGACAAATAGGCTAAGTTAATCTGGTTCATTTCTTTTCTTTTCTTTTCTTTTTTTGGCTAGTAGAAGTTCTGAATGTCCGGTAACTTAAATATTTAGTAGCCAAATTGGCCAAAGTTAATTTTAAACCTGATCGTGCCGGTCCCTGTCACAACTAGCGCTTCAACCCAATCGCCTCATGACTAGCGGGCCGTGTGCCTGAACTCACGTGGTGTCGTCTTTGGTGTCCAGGATCTCCACCCGGTCCAGGTACCAGGCCGACTGATGGCTGTTATCGTGCCGGATCCTCAGTTTCTTCAGCGCCCCGAGATCCACGGCTGTGATGGAGAACATGTCCTCCTGTGTGTCAATAATAATAATAATAACTAGAATGTACATTTCCAGAAGAAAATGTGAGTGGTGCTTGCAGTGGCAAAACTCGCCGCTCGGTTGCTAGGGTGTGGTACAAGATTGCATACAAGCCAACAAACATGTCTATACGATGTTCTGGTGCTGAAATATGGCTTAATCATGTATTCTGGGTGGTTGCTAGGCGGTTGCTAGGGTATTCTGGGTGGTTGCTAGGCGGTTGCTATGGTATTCTGGTTGGTTGCTAGGGTATTCTGTGTGGTTGCTAGGTCAATAATAATAATTCAAAGCAAAGTGTCACAGCAACAGAAGACCATCAGTCCACACACACTTCTGGTTTTGGAAAGACTGTACAAATATTTTGTTTTGGGGTCAAATTGACCAGCCGATGGTTTCCATGCAATGTGTCAAAAATCTACATTTGAAAAAATCACTGCAAATTATTTTCTTTTTCACGTTTTCCAGCACAAACATCTAAACATCCTTAAATCAAGACACATTTACTGACTGACGATATTAAGACTGTAAAATGAAAATGAAGTGAGTTTGTGCTTAAAACAAGAACAAATATCTGACGAAGGAGATTTTTTAAACCAGTCTTCTGTTTTCAATATAGATAATAATCATAAATGTTTCTTGAGCATCATATTTATATATATATATATATATATATATATATTAGGACCGGGACTCGATTAAAAAAATTAATCTAATTAATTAGAGGCTTTGTAATTAATTAATCGAAATTAATCGCATTTTAATCGCATAAATATTTGACCTGAGAACAGTGAGAAGTCATTTTTTTCACATGGATTTTTAGTATACCATTGAATAATGACTGAATACATAAGCTTAAGCAACAACATATTGTTTATTTTTGTTCAACCAAGTCCAACAGACCAGTGCAATTTTTGCCATTAAGTGTAGCAATAGCATATTGCAACACTACACTAATAGCAATAGCGAATTCCTCGTTGCAGCTTGCACACAACCATACTCTTATCGACGCTTCCATGAAGTTCCATCCGTTCGTTTTTTATAACAAAATTTCCCATCCACGGGGCCAACCAAAGCGATCGAGGCGATCTATTTTTTTTTATTGCAGAACTTATACATAACTACCAACTCAGGGAAGTTAAGCAAGGTGTACAAACAAACAAACAAACAAAGGTACCTAACAGAAAATAAATATCCTGGGTTTGCATACATCAAATTATGTAATACATAAAAAAGAAAGAAAAGCATAATAATGTCAAGTCATGTCTTTGAATAAATCATCATAATGCATCAAAACATTTTCACTTTTCTTGTTATTTATTTATCAGTCTAAGGGACGAAATAAAAGAGTCAAAATCAGCCAGAAAAAGAGGAAAGCTCAAAGGAGATTTAAGCCATTTTTGCTTGTGGATGAAGAATTTTGCATACAAGATAAAGAAGTTAACAACATACTCAAGGGAAAGCAACTTTGGATTTTCATAATAAAAAATAACCTCTTTGAGAGTGAAGGTGTGAGTCACATTTGTAGGGCTAAATACAAAAGAACTTAATTTAGTCCGACTGAGGCGATCTATGAAGCGCGATCCCGTCAGCTCTTCTGACGCTAGTTGGTGCGCCAGTATAATCGGTCCGCCGAAACTCATCCAGTGAGAAACGTTCCGCGGTGCAAAGTCTAAAGTCTGTAATTAATTAATCTTAATTAACGCGTTAAAGTCTGTAATTAATTAATCTTAATTAACGCGTTAAAGTCCCGGCCCTAATATATATATATATATATATATATATATATATATATATATATATATATCCCTTAGAAAAGGAAGATGTGTTCGGAGTTTGGACCATAGACATAATAAATACATAGACGCCCTATTGGCAGCTTTGGAACGTTCCTAAGATACGTCAACGTGTCCGCCATTTTGCGGAGGGCAAGACTGCACTGTGAACAAATGCAAGTAAACGGGTGAGCTGCGGTTTCCCTGGATAAAAAGAATAATAACGTTTACATTTATCAGCCAATTTCAGTGTTTTGTACGTGGTGTACGCTACTATTACTAATTATATAATGACCAAATACAACCAGAAAAACATGTTCAGTCTTGTTTGTGAAAGGTAATTCCCCGAGACCTGTTTTCAATTGGTTGGCGGTTTGTACAGCGCACGAAACAGGCATTTTTCTCAATTCCCATAATGAGAGGTATGGGAAAGTTGCCCTATGCAATATGGCGGCGCCGTTGACGTACGCTCCAGCAGCCGATAGGTTTTTGTATTTATTATGTCTATGGTTTGGACGACCGGATACCCTGGTGGGAAAACGCATGGGACTCACTCATACACAACCGCTCGTTGCTCTGGTTGGTTAGCGCTATCCTATTTCGTGCAGAGGGAGTTTGAAAGACAACCGTTTATCCGGCCCGCGGATTGAGTCCTGCCAATGGTGAGTTCCCAGACTAACATCTGGATTCCAGGCTCGGAAACACCAGTTTCAAACCAGTTTTGAGCTCAAAAGGAGGTTAGATGTGATGAAACACTGATGTGTGTGAAACACTGATGTGTGTGAAACACTGATGTGTGTGAAACACTGATGTGTGTGAAACACTGGTGTGTGTGAAACACTGGTGTGTGTGAAACACTGATGTGTGTGAAACACTGGTGTGTGTGAAACACTGTGTGTGTGAAACACTGATGTGTGTGAGGGTGGCCTTCATTCAGAGCCGCATATTCGATGTGTGTGTTAAATAATCGATGTGCTGACATTAACAGATGAGTAAGTCTATACGCCGACATCGACTGTGAATAACACGAGGGATGGTGTCAGATTCACCTAGAACTTGTTCAGGTGTGTGTGTGTGTGTGTGTGTGTCAGATTCTCGTCGCTTGCCGGTGTCTCCGGTGTGAGTGTGTGTGTGTGTGTGTGTGTCAGATTCACGCGCCCGCTGGTGTCTCTGGGGTGTGTGTGTCTGTGTTAGAGTGTGTGTGTGTGTGTCAGATTCACCTGTCCGCGCTCGAACTTGTTGAGGTGGTTGGACTTCTTCAGGCGTCGCTCGCCGGTGTCTCCGTTCTCTCCGTACACGTTGATGAAAACATTGGCATCCGATCCGGACCCCATCATGTTCCCCGTGAACACACTCACCTCATACGTGTTTTCTGAGGACCAAAGAGTTATGAGTGTGTGTGTATATGTATGTATGTGTGTGTGTGTGTGTGTGTGTGTGTGTGTGTGTGTTGTGTGTGTGTGTGTGTGTGTGTGTGTGTGTGTGTGTGTGTGAGAGAGAGAGTGAGTGAGTGAGTAAGTGAGTGTGTGTGTGGTGTGTGTGAGAGTGTGAGTGTGCGTTGTGTGTGTGTGTGCGTGCGCGTGTGTGAGTGAGTGAGTGAGTGAGTGAGTGAGTGAGTGAGTGAGTGAGTGAGTGAGTGTGTGTGTGTGTGTTGTGTGTGAGAGTGTGTGTGTGTGTGTGTGTGTGTGTGTGTGTTGTGTGTGTGTGTGTGTGTGTGTGTGTGTGTGTGTGTGTGCGATGTGGTGAGTGAGTGAGTGAGTGAGTGAGTGAGTGAGTGAGTGAGTGAGTGAGTGAGTGGTGGTGTGTGTGTAGTGTGAGTGTGTTGTGCGTGCGTGCGTGCGTGGTGAGTGAGTGAGTGTGTGTGTGTGCGCGAGTGAGTGAGTGTGGTGTGAGTGTGAGTGTGAGTGTGAGTGTGAGTGTGTGTGTGTGTGTGTGTGTGTGTGTGTGTGTGTGTGTTACCCTCCAGCTCCTCGTTCTCCTCGGGCAGAAGCTCCACCACAGTCTCTCCGTCCTCCTCATCCCCGCCAGCCATCGGTCGCAGGGGAATCTGTGTGTCAGAACCACCTCTCGCATCTCCTCCTCCTCATCCTCCTCTTCCTCCTTCTTCTTCTTCTTCTTCTTCTTCTTGTCTTCCTTCTTCTCTTTGGGCACCATGGCCATGACCAGACGCTTGACCTCCAGCCGGTCCAGAAACCATCCCGATCCGATGCCGGAGTCGTCGTTGCTAATGCGGATCTTGAAGATCTTCCCCACGTCTTTAGCTTCAATCTGATGATGACGGTTAGACATCCACATTACTTTAATATAACAACAAAGTAAAACACATTCTAAAAAATATTTAAATCATAAAAACTGTTTTTTAAAATAAAATAAATCAATATTAAAAAAATCATATAAATATAAAATTGAAATAAACCCTTTTTAAATACATGAATCATAAATTATAAAAGTGTAAAATTAAAATAATTTTAAAATATATATATATATATAAACACTTAATAAAGTTATTCAATAAAAATCATAAAAATGTTAAATAAATCATTAAATAAAACATTTACAGTAGTAAAAATTCATTAAATAAATAAATACATATTTTTTAAATAAAAACAATTCAAAGAAACCCTTTGCTAAAAATTAAAGAATAATTTTTTTATTATTAAAATAAATAAAATGGAATGAAATAAAACATGAAGGAAATCATAAGTGTGAAATAAAAAATAAAAATAAACCATTTTAAAAACTATTGAAATAAAACCAAACCAGAAAAACAATTAAAATAAAACCCTTACTGAAAATAAAAATAAATAAAAACATTTAAATAAAAACAATCAAAAAACACTTACTAAATAAACAATTGTAAAATAAAAACAAAATAAAACTTACTAAAAATGCATGAAATTATCATTTTTTTTAAATTAAAATGCTAAAAAAAAAAAAACATTCCGGATCTATTGGTTTAATTATATGAATTATGACTAGATGTGTTTTTATCATCCAGCATGTCCAAACACTGACAGTCAGACAATAACATTACCTTGAATATCTCAGTTGTTCCTCTTTCAAAGTTGTTTGACCGGCTGCTGAGATTCAGCACCTCCGTCTTCCCCTGATCTCCGTAAATCTGGATGAAGACTTTCGCGTTTGTGCCGGCGGCGAAGACGTCGCCCGTCACCACCGTGATCTCATAGTTGATCACTAGACGACATTAAAACTTCTCAGAAACAACAACCATCTGCACACGAAAACGCCTACGGAAGAGGATTAGGACCAAGCAATAATAAAATAAAACCATCTCGAGATAAAGTCATTATAATGCGAAATTAAACTCGTTAAATTTCAAGAAAAAAAAAGTCGAAATACAATCTTGAGAATAAACTCATTAAATATCCAGAATAAAGTCGTTATTATTCGAGAAAAAACTCGTTAAATTTAGAGGAAAAAAAAGTCAAAATACAATCTTGAGAATAAACTCATTACATTTGGAGAATAAAGTTGTTAAACCATAAAAATGTAAGTAGGCCTAATTATAATATATATATTTTTTAAATAACTAAACTAATAAAATCAATCAAAATAAATCTTATTCAAATTAATTAAATCATTAAATTTGTAACATAAATAATTAAAAAAAATAAACTGAATTACTAAAAATTAAGGAAATAATAAAAATATGAAATTGAAATAAATTGAAATTGAATAAACTCATTAAATATCCAGAATAAAGTCGTTGTGTTTTGAGAAAAAACTTGTTAAATTTAGAGAAAAAAAAGTCGAAATACAATTTTGAGAATAAACGCATTACATTTCGAGAATAAAGTTGTGTTTCGAGAAAAAACTCGTTAAATTTCGAGAAAAAAAAGTCGAAATACAATCTTGAGAATAAACTCATTAAATATCGAGAATAAAGTCGTTGTGTTTCAAAAAAACTCGTTAAATTTAGAGAAAAAAAAGTCGAAATACAATTGTGAGAATAAACACATTACATTTCGAGAATAAAGTTGAGTTTCGAGAAAAAACTCGTTAAATTTCGAGAAAAAAAAAGTCGAAATACAATCTTGAGAATAAACTCATTAAATATCGAGAATAAAGTCGTTGTGTTTCAAAAAAACTCGTTAAATTTAGAGAAAAAAAGTCGAAATACAATCTTGAGAATAAACTCATTAAATTATTATTAAGTAACTAAAATTAACTAAAAAGGAATTAAATACTAAAAATGTACAGTTAAAAAGGTCAAAATAAAACACGGATTAAATCATAAAAGTATAAACTGAGCTAAACCGCGACAGCATGAGCGTTTACGTTGTTCAAGCTCCAGGATTTCACTGGGGTAAATCTCCACCTCCGTCTTCCCATCAGCCTCGTCTCGGCACAGCCAGCGGTGACTGGGGAACATGTAGTGATTCCCGTGATTGGGAACCATGATCTGAACACTGTCCAGAAACCAGCCGGCGCGCATCCCTTCGTTAGTGTGACCAATCAGGAGCCGGTTGATCTGCATTCAACAACATCTTAATGGGTTTAACAAACTCACATTATGCTATTTTAAAACTTCCTAATGTTCTTCTAAAGGTCTCCTACAACAGATTTTCATGCAAAGTCAAAAAAACACAATTTCCTCATCCATTACAGCATCAGCTCTTCTCTCTCAGTGTCTGAAACACTTCGATCAAGGATTCAGTCTCTCTAAGCTCCGCCTCTCTGAGAGCTGCTCTACTCTGATTGGTCAGAAACAAAGGGGGGGGGGGGGCTATCTGGATGTGAAAGTATGCGTCTTTCAGGACACACACCTGTCCGATGTCGGCGGTGTCGACGGTGAAGATGTCCACCCGTCCCGTCTCGAATCATTCTGTTTTCTTTAGATTAGAAGATATGATATCAAGGGGAATGTCTATACTAAAAATCCTTGGTGTTGTAAACACTGTCTTTGCTTTTACATCAACAAATAATAACTCAAAATGATTGTCTTGATAATGTCATGCATAAGACTTTTTTTCCTGTCCTGGACTCGGTCTTGACTCGGACTCAACTAGTCCTGGTCTTGGACTTGACTAGTCCTGGTCTTGACTAGTCCTGGTCTTGGTCTTGACTAGTCCTGGTCTTGGACTCGACTAGTCCTGGTCTTGTACTTGACTAGTCCTGGTCTTGGACTTGACTAGTCCTGGTCTTGGACTTGACTAGTCCTGGACTTGGACTTGACTAGTCCTGGTCTTCGATTTGACTAGTCCTGGTCTTGTACTTGACTAGTCCTGGTCTTGTACTTCACTAGTCCTGGTCTTGGACTTGACTGGTCCTTGTCTTGGACTTGACTGGTCCTGGTCTTGAACTCGACTAGTCTTGGACTCGACTAGTCCTGGTCTTGGACTTGACTAGTCCTGGTCTTGAACTTGACTAGTCCTGGTAGTCCTGGTCTTTGACTCGACTAGTCCTGGTCTTTGGCTCGACTAGTCCTGGTCTCGGACTTGTCTTGGACTCGACTAGTCCTGGTCTTGGACTCGACTAGTCCTGGTCTTGGACTTGTCTTGGACTCGACTAGACCTGGTCTTGGACTCGACTCCTGGTCTTGAACTCGACTAGTCCTGGTCTTGGACTTGTCTTGGACTCAACTAGTCCTGGTCTTGGACTCGACTAGTCCTGGTCTTGGACTTGTCTTGGACTCGACTAGTCCTGGTCTTGGACTCGACTAGTCCTGGTCTTCTACTTGTCTTGGACTCTACTAGTCCCGGTCATCTACTTGTCTTGGAGACGACTAGTCCTGGTTTTGGACTTGTCTCGGACACGGACTCGACTAGTCCTGGTCTTGTCCTGGTTTTGACTAGCCCTAGTCTTGGACTTGACTAGTCCTGGTCTTGGACTCGACTAGTCCTGGTCTTGGACTTGACTAGTCCTGGTCTTGGACTTGACTAGTCCTGGTCTTGGACTTGACTAGTCCTGGTCTTGGACTTGTCTTGGACTCGACTAGTCCTGGTCTTGGACTTGTCTCGGACTCGATTAGTCCTGGTCTTGGACTCGACTAGTCCTGGTCTTGGACTTGTCTCGGACTCGACTAGTCCTGGTCTCGGACTCGACTAGTCCTGGTCTTGGACTTGTCTGGACTCGACTAGTCCTGGTCTTGGACTCGACTAGTCCTGGTCTTGGACTTGACTAGTCCTGGTCTTGGACTTGACTACTCCTGGTCTTGGACTTGTCTTGGACTCGAGAAGTCCTCTGGTCGATCTGTTGACTCGAGAAGTCCTGGTCTTGGACTCGAGAAGTCCTGGTCTTGGACTCGAGAAGTCCTGGTCTTGGACTCGAGAAGTCCTGGTCTTGGACTCGACAATTCCTGGTCTTGAACTCGACTAGTCAGTCCTGGTCTTGGACTCGACTAGTCCTGGTCTTGGACTCGACTAGTCCTGGTCTTGGATTCGACTAGTCCTGGTCTTGGATTTGACTAGTCCTGGTCTTGGACTCGACTAGTCCTGGTCTTAATTTGTCTTGGACTCGACAAAGGTGGTCTTGACTACACCCCTAGTTTAATGTACCTAAACAACGATCACCAAACGATTACAGTAGTTGCAGTGTTATGAACAGAGAAGCGTGTTGCCAGCGCAGCAGCAGAGCATAATATAGGCACTTTAATATGTGTGTGTGTGTTTGGGCTTGGTATGAGAGCGACACACACCTGTCCGATGTCGGCAGTGTCGACGGTGAAGATGTCCACCCGTCCTGTCTCGAAGTAGTTACGCAGGTTGTTGTCTGAAACCACGAGCATCATTCGGCTGGTGTCTCCCTTCTCCCCGTAAAACTTCACGAAAACTTTAGAGTCGGAGCTTCCTCCGCTGACGTTTCCCGTCTTCACTGCGATGTGATAACTGACGTCTGCAAACAGCATGTCTCATCTTCAGCTAGTGAGCGCTCATCTTCAGCTAGTGAGCGCTCATCTTCAGCTAGTGAGCGCTCATCTGAGCGTTTGCTGAACTCTGAGAACAGGGAACGAGACACTGCGTCGATGGCGCTTTGGGGAACGCCGGTGTCTGAAACGCTCATCTAATCACTGCAATCCTATTAGCCGACGACAGCCTATGACGTCACTACTAGTGCGGCCCGGAAGTAACCTAACATAATATTATAAAAAGTTGAGCTTAAACATTATATAGGTGGTTTGCAGTCACGTGATTGTGATGACGCGTGAGACTCAGATGGAGGGCCGGAAGTGAAGAGCGCAATGGACGAGATGGAGGAAATTCCTACTGTACTATTTTACACGCTATTACATGAGAACGATATAAACAAAAAAATCAAAACATATGTTGGACGTGATCTTGCGTTATGAAGAGGAGCGATTTTTCCACTGAATTGAGAGATTTGCCTGCAATCGAGGCGGTAGATATCAGCAACTACCTCGTCTTACAGACATACTTTGACTTTATAAAGTTCAAAAACTGGTACGTTACACAAACAGACACATAAGTTGTATTAAGATCCGGATATAAAAGCAACCAGTCCAAGAGAGCAGGAAATGCTGATGAAGAAGAGGATTTACAACCCAAACCCGAACCCTGACCCACGTATATTGAGTTGTGAGTGTTGTGTAACGCGCTTATATTGCGAGTGTTATGAACGGTTTAGACGAACGAAAAGGCATGGAAGAACTCGTATTCAACGAGCTTTCACAAACTACACTGATGTTGAGGCAATGCGTGAACATGGGTATGTGTCGATGCCCCACTTGACCCTTCACAGGAAGTTTGATTGACAGGTGATCTGACCAATCATAATCCGCCATCCGCGAATACGCCATTTTTGTCCAACAAAGCAGTCAGGAGAGTTAGTAGAGTAACGTTGGAGGATTTGACCTTGAAAAACGGTGTTTACTGATGTCTTTCCGCGATTAAAACAACATACCTTCTGATGTTCATTCATGTTTATTTGATGGTATAAATGAACTAGAAGGAAGAGATGATCGGTTCACGAGACGCTTTAAACTGAGGCTCTAGCGATCAGTCAGACACATATTGAAGAGCCACGAAACAATTTGTATTGTTTAAATTTCATTAAAAATTTTGAGACTTTGTTTCATATCAACAGTAACCTGGTCTGTCCTGTCAGTGTGTGTCAGTGTACTCTCTACTACGCAATGTATTTTCACTGCATGTGAACATGGTGTGGCGTGAGAGGGGCGTGGCATTTCGGACATAGCAACAGTAACTAAAGGGGGCGGGTCTTTGTGAACGGTCAATTGATGAGATGTTTGCGAACTGTCCTGCGGCTTTACAGAGATTTACAGCGATACAGAGATTTTCCTGTTATCTCTGTAAAGCTGCTTTGAAACAATTTGTATTGTAAAAAGCGCTATATAAATAAAGGTGACTTGACTTGACTTGACATTAGAGGCACTGACACTAAGTGCTCCGGCCCTGCATTTTTATCTTTCAAGCCATGAATAAAGTCGTGCTTAAAGCGCCATCAACGTAATGCGAGTTTCCTTTCGAAAGGGACTGTCTAGGTTACGACTGAAAGCTCTGTTCTCTGAGAACACTGCGTCTTTCACCAGTCCCTTCAGACGATACGTTGTTGACATGTTCTCTAGGTTTCCCTTATATACTTCTGGGTCGCACTAGTAGTGACGTCATAGGCTGTCGCCGGCCAATAGGATTGCAGTTATTAGATGAGCGTTTCAGACACCGGCGTTCCCCAAAGCGTCGGCGATGCAGTGTCTCGTTCCCTGTTCTCAGAGTCACACAGGTTACTCTCGATTGCTTGGTCTCCCAAACTGTTTGTTTATAGTAATGAATTAAATGATACAAATGTCAAATTGAAATAAATAATTTAAAAATAAAATAAGACAAAATAAGACACTTACTAAAAATGTATTAAATTATACAAATTTAAAATACAAAAATAAACTATTTTAAAATAAAAGAAATTAAAATAAAACACTTAACACTTAATGTGTTTTAATGTAAAACACATCTTAAGCTTATCAAGCGACGAGAATACTTTTTGAGCGCAAAAAACAAACAAAAATAACGACTTTATTCAAGTATTCATTTCCTTCTCTGTCGGCCTCGAGATATTCATTTAGTATAATTGCGCAGCGCTTCTGGTTAAACGTCACACACACACACACACACACACACACACACACACACACACACACACACACACACACACACACACACACACACACACACACACACACACACACACGACCAGCGTCGGCCAATAGTGAGCCTGCGTGTGACGCACAACACAGAAGCTCTACGCAATTATACTAAATGAATATCTCGAGGCCGACAGAGGTGGAAATGAATACTTGAATAAAGTCGTTATTTTTGTTTGTTTTTTGCGCTCAAAAAGTATTCTCGTCGCTTGATAAACGTAAGATTGAGTCACTGTAGTCACTTGGACTATTTTAACGATTTCTTTAATAACTTTTCTGGGCCGGCAAGTTTCAGTCCCTTAGAAGCCTATGGAGGAGTGACCCAGCTCTCAGATTTAATCACAAATATCTTCATTTGTGTTCCGAAGATTAACGAAAGTCTGACGGGGTTGAACAACATGAGGGAGAGTCATTACTGACAGAGTTTACATTTTTGGGGTGAACTATCCCTTTAAACTAAGACTCCTACGTAAAAGATTTAAAGCTAAATTAAGAGTTTTCTGAGAGGATACTTAATGAATACGGGCCCTGATCTTTTGTTTAATTAGATTATATATGACTAGATGAAAAGCCTAATATGTAACAGGAGAAACTCACTGTAAAGTCTTTGTCCGTCTGCGAACGGCACGAGTTCCCGAACGATCTGCCCGTCGTCCTCGCCGCGGTCCAACCATCTGCACAGATGAAGACGAGCACATGAGCCGCTTCTGTGAGCTAAAGCACTGATCTGGAGCAACTTCATGATTGTGACCTGTTGCACGGGAACTCAACGGCTTGAGATTCGGCCTGGCCTTCCTCTCGGATCAGCACTTTATCCAGGAACCATCCGCAGCCTCCGCCTCGCCCGTCGTGCCCGATCCGAACCCGGCGCACAAGCCCGATCGACACCGCCTCGATGATGAACTCGTCAGCCTGAGGACAAACACCACAGCTCCAGGTTTATTATAGAGCACAGGTTTAACCCATATACATATATATATATATATATACACACACTACTGTTCAAAAGTTTAGGGTCGGTGAGATTTTTAATGTTTTTAAAAGAAGTCTCTTCTGCTCACCAAGGCTGCATTTATTTGATTAAAAATACAAAACAAACCCAGTAATATTGTGAAAATATATATTTTTTTGTAAATCAGCTGTTTTCTATGTGAATATATAATAAAGTGTAATTTATTCCTGTGATCAAAGGTGAATTTTCAGCATCATTACTTCAGTCTTCAGTGTCCTTCAGAAATCACTATAATATGATGATTTGATGCTCAAGAAACATTTATGATTATTATCACAGTTGAAAACTGTTTTGCTGCTTCATATTTTTGTGCAAACCGTGATTCTTTTTTTTTCAGGATTCTTTGAAAGTTCAAGAGAAAAGCATTTAATTACAAAAGAAATATTTTGCATTATTATAAATGTCTTTACTGTCACTTTTGATCAATTTAATGCGTCCTTTCTGAAGAAAAGTATTAATTTCTTAAAATAAAAAAAAAATCGTACTGACCTATAACAGCAATTAATTTAAAAGGCATACACAACATCACTCGACACACACTTTTCTGACTCCATTGGCAGATATTTGTTGTTGTTTTAAGCACAAACTTAATTTATTTTGATGCATTTTTCAGACTTAATATCTTCCATCATTTTGCTTCTCCAGTAAATGTATCTTGGTTTAAGAAAGTGTGGTCTAAATATATTAAATTACAACATTTTAAAGATTAAAAAAAATTTTTTTTTTTTTTAAAACGTACTAAAAATGTACGTAAATGAAACATAAGTATTGCCGTTCATTTTGTTCATATTTACAGGGTCAGCATTTAATTTAACCCTTTCCTCTCTCGTATATTGATTGCAAAAACAAGTTCAGAACGTGATTCTTGATTGTTTTAGCTTTCAAATGATGCATAGTTTATGATAGTTGATTGAATATTTGTTATAAAACAAAGGTAATAAAATTATAGACACGCCCCTACGGCCCGTCGCTATATTATGGGGTTAAATCATAAACATTTTAAATTAAAATAAGTAAATATCATTCAAATTAAAACAATCATAATAAAACACTTACTAAAAATTAGCAAAATAATAGAAATATAAAATTCTAATTCTAAATAAAACGCTAAAAGTGTATTAAATCATAAAAATTAAATAATTTTTAAATAAATAAAAGACTAAAAATAAATCATAAAATATCAAATTTAAATAAAATAAAGTAAACAATCATAATAAAGCACTAACTAAAAATGAACTAAATCATAAAAATATTAAATTAAAATAAAGAATTTTAAAGTACTTTTTTTTTTAAATAATACCCTTACTAAAAATAAAGGGGTCATGACATGGATAAAATTATTTGTATTATTTTAATATGTTCCTTGAAGTTAACTTATGTAAATCCGTCTGTCTAAAATGATAATTTTTTAATGCGTGGCTCCTTTGAGACTGTCAGTAAACAGACACTGTTATGATTGGCTAACGCACAGGAAACAGTATCAATGGCCACTCGCTATTGAAAACATTTTCCATATAAAACTGTAGTTTACAGACGAAGCATTATGAAATAATTACTTATGGTTTATGATGCAGTTGCTGTCAGATTGAATACAGTTGTTGCTTAATCTGCAAACAAAAGTTTATCTGAGAACAAAATCAAATGCCGTTAAGAGACTGAACGACAGTGGGCGGGGCATATTATTGCAGTGGGCGGTGCATATGATTGCAGTAGGTGGGGCCTATGATTGCAGTGGGCTGGCCTATGATTGCAGTGGGCTGGCCTATGATTGCAGTGGGCTTGCCTATGATTGCAGTGGGTGTGGCCTATGATCGCAGTGGGTGGGCCTATGATTGCAGTGGGCTTGCCTATGATTGCAGTGGGCTTGCCTATGATTGAGGGTGCATGATGCAGTGGTGGGCCTATGATCGCAGTGGGTGGGGCCTATGATCGCAGTGGACGGGACCTACGATTGCAGTCGGCGGGCCTATGTGGGCGGGGTCTATGATTGCAGTGGGCTGGCCTATGATTGCAGTGGGTGTGGCCTATGATCACAGCGGGTGTGGCCTATGATCGCAGCGGACGGGACCTACGATTGCAGTGGGCGGCCTATGTGGGCGGGGTCTATGATTGCAGTGGGCGGGCCTATGTGGGTGGGGTCTATGATTGCAGTGGGCGAGCCCTATGATTGCAGTGGGTGGGGTCTATGATTGCAGTGGGCGGGTCTATGATTGCAGTGGGCGGGAGTATGATTGCAGTGGGCGGGGCCTATTATTGCAGTGGGCGGGTCTATTATTGCAGTGGGCGGGTCTATTATTGCAGTGGGCGGTCTATGATTGCAGTGGGCGGGGCCTATGGTTAGATGATCTATAAATATGTGTCGATGTCTTGATCTGGAGGCGGGCATATGCAAATATATTTGTCCGTGTGACATCACAGATCCTGCAATATTGAAACAAGTTGTTTTTGGAGCTTGATTAAATGAATGCATTGTTTATAATGAGGACGACGTTTTAAGCCTCTTATATGTCAAAAGAACAAGACAAATTTGAATTTTCATGTCATCACCCCTTTAAATCATAAAAACATATCATTAAATAAATTTTAAGATGTGCCGAGAGTGAGTCACTTCTAGATCTCCACAGAAACTGCACTAACGTTGCCCTTCTCAAACTTGTTGACGTTGTTCTTGCAGTTGATTAAAGCGCGTTCGCCAGTGTCTCCCTGATCTCCGATCAGACACAGAAACACATGAGCATCCGTTCCTCCGCCGCTCACGTTCCCCGTGAAGACAGTGACGCGATACTTGATGACTGGAGGAAAACAACACAGATATAGATTAGTAGCATGAGGGTTTTAAACTGCATGTCTGTTCTGATCACGGAAAAAACATGCTACGTAATGCATAATAATCAGTGGTGGGTCATAACTGACTCAGATCTACATAATCAGAATAATCCAAAAATAATCAGAATAATCCAAAAATAAAGTAGGTACATTGCAAAAAATTATGTTCTCCCTTAATCATGTTAGCAACATGCTAAATTATGCTATCAACATACTAGCAATGTGTTTATTCTTGTTAGCAATTTGTTAAATCATGTTATCAGTGCGTTAAATCATGCTACCAACATGTTAGCAATGTGTTATATCAAGCTAGCTATGTGTTATATCAAACTAGCAATGTGCTAAATCATGCTAACAATGTGTTAAATCATGCTGGAAATATGCTAAATTATGCTATCAAAATGCTAGCAATGTGTTGATTCTTGTTAACAATTTGTTAAATCATGTTAGCAAACATGTTAAATCATGCTACAATATGTTAAATCATGCTACCCAACATGTTAAATGCTACCAACATGTAAACAATGTTATATCAAGCTATCAATGTTATATAAAGCTAGCAAACATGCTAAAGCATGTTAACAATATGCTAAATCATGCTAGCAACAAGCTAACAATATGTTAAATCATGCTAGCAACATGTTAAATTATGCTACAAACATGCTAGCAATGTGTTGATTTTTGTTAGCAAATTTGTTAAATCGTGTTAGCAACATGCTAAATCATGCTAACAATGTTAAATCATGCTAACAATATGTTAAATAATGATAGCAGTGTGCTATATCATGCTAAGCAACATGTTAAATCATGCCAACAATATGTTAAATATTGTTAGCATGATTTAACATGTTGCTAGCATGATTTAACATGTTGCTAGCATGATATAGCACACTGCTAGCATTTAGCATTTTGCGAGCATGATTTAACATATTGATAGCATTATGTTAAATCATGCTAGCAAAATGCTAAATGCTAGCAACATGTTAAATCATGCTAGCAACATGCTAAATCATGCTAACAATATGTTAAATGAAATCATGTTAACAACATGCGAAATCATGCTAACAACATGCTAATCATGCTAGCAGTGTGCTCTAACATGCTTCCAACATGTTAAATCATATTTAGCCAGAACACAGAACCTAACATGTGTAATCTAATAGATTACTTTACTAATGTTACTTGTAATCAGCAACAGAGAGTTTGTAATGAATCTTTATACTTGGCAGTGGCTCTGGGATCAGCTCTCCTGTGGCGGGAAGCTCTCGCACAACCTCGTTATCGTCCTCGTTAGTGTCCAGCCAGCGCTCGCATGGGAACTTATACGTTTCCTTCGTCAAAGTTTTCATTATGGACATCTTAGGAGACATAAAGCAGACCGTTATTCACATCATGACACGGTAAATCACTGTGAAACACTCAATCTGGAGCTCTTACTCGACTCAGATGCCAGCCGGCGAAGGGATTCCTCTTCTCATGCCAGATTCTCAGTTTCGTCAGCTTCCCGAGATCCGGTAGCTCGATCTGACAATATAGATCATGAATAAATTATATGCAGATTAGATGGTTTGACCTGCCGAAATGCATTAATGACAATCCAAACAGCAACAAATGCATTGTCCTCCTGTCCCTGAAAATATTTAAAAACAAATATTAAACAAATACCTTTCGTAGTTTGGTCGTTTTTATCCAAAACCTAAATTTTTCCTCCAAAACACCAGATTTACCATGAATTTGTCCAACTGGGTTCAAATCAGCTCAACTGACCAAATTTAAGTTGAAAAATCTCATAAAAGTGAAAACTATTTAAAATACTCCGTCATTTATGGTCATACAGATAAGAGTAAGACTTCAAACAGGAATTATAAACCTGACTTTATGCAATGTTTCTGTAAATGTATGCAAATTAGTGCAAATTTGCATATTTAATAGACTAAAGAGTCTATATTTATTTGTGTGCACTCATAATAAAAACAAAACATTGTGCCTTTGTAAAATAGAGAAAACCAACCGGGATGCCGTTTTCTGACGGCTTGGTTTTTTGTAAGTTTGGTAGAGCGCATTACAAAAATAAATGTACATTTTTTAAGCTCTTGCGTGCATTTGAACTTTTGTTTTGCATATCATCTCTTCTCCTGCTCTATTTCTGTTATGGTGGTTAGCAAACAGCATTGCATTACCACACAAACCTCTTTCTGGATCGCCTGTAGGGCTCTCAAAATGGAGGAAAAGATACATTCGAATTTCTTTTTTAAATATTAGCAAAATTCGAATTATATTCAAATTCTAAAGGCATTTAGCCAGGGAAAACCCAGACAACTTCCGGCAAATTTAGATTTGCCCTGCAAGTAAGTCTGGCAAAGAGCTCATTCAAGCCCATTTCTAATCTGTCGAAATCGAGGCACCAATCAGAAACGTTGGCTTAACATGATGACGACATACGTCATCTCCTTCATCGCTCTGATTGGTTTTAGCTCTATCCAATTGCGCCCAGAGGCATTTGAGCGGAGTATTCAGGATACTCCGTCTGGGTTATTCAGGATACTCCGTCTGGGTTATTCAGGATACTCCGTCTGGGTTATTCAGGATACTCCGTCTGGGTTATTCAGGATACTCCGTCTGGGTTATTCAGGATACTCCGTCTGGGTTATTCAGGATACTCCGTTGGGTTATTCAGGATACTCCGTCTGGTTATTCAGGATACTCCGTCTGGGTTATTCAGGATACTCCGTCTGGGTTATTCAGGATACTCCGTCTGGGTTATTCAGGATACTCCGTCTGGGTTATTCAGGATACTCCGTCTGGGTTATTCAAGATACTCGTCTGGGTTATTCAGGATACTCCGTCTGGGTTATTCAGGATACTCCGTCTGGGTTATTCAGGATACTCCGTCTGGCACGTGCAACGATGACGCAGTGAATAGTGACGATTCTCTCTGACCAATCAGCAGTCTGCATTGTTTTCACGTCACATTTAGTATCGCCTCAGCTCGCTCAGAATCTCGCCGGAGGTGATACGAAAAAAAGTCTCCAAAAGCAGGTACAGGTACAACTTTTACACAGTGGAAAACCAAACGAAGGCGAGGCGAGTCGAGCTGTGTAGTGGAAAAGCACCATTAATGTTAGAGGAAGAGAGAACTGTATTGTTCCCCATGCCCACAAGAGAGCGCACGCGAGCACAATAGGCAAAGATAAACCAAATCAAGCATCGCATTTTATTTAAATGAAATGACATTCACTTTTTAAAGTGCATTAACTTTTGAAACAATTGTTCTTGAATAAAATATAATTTCCTTAATGTGCATGCAAGGAAAATTAGGTTATAATAGTGCATAAAACTGTGTTTGTGCACTGAGAAAACACGCGTCAACAAACGTGTAATGAACTACATGAACACATAACAGCAAACTAGCATTCAGAAACACTCACTTCTACTCACTACATCTACATATCGATCATCACACAGGCCAGACGCTGAACTTGATCTGAGCGAGTGATGAACGCTTTCTTTTGACAGTGTTTTCAGCTGATGAACACACAGTCTCACACACACACACACACACACACACACACACACACACACACACACCACACACACACACACACACACACACACACAAGCTCTGACCGATGTGCAGGTTTGGTCATGTCGTTGACCGATTTTTTTCCCGACATTTTTCACATTAACAAACGCAAACACATCGCGTCAGTGACGTCATCATCATGTCTTGCACACTCCGACACACCAACAATTAAACTGCACGTTTTTTTTTCATTTAACGAATATTCGAAATTAACATTTTTATTTGACAGCCCTAATCGTCTGTGACTGGCTATTCAGCGTCTGACTGTAGCTAGTATGCACTGAACCGTAACATCCGTACCGTGATGGTTCGGACGAATAGCCACATGTAGACCTACCATTACACCCCTAATTAGGGTTGCCAACTGTCCCGTATTAGCCGGGACGTCCGAATATTGGGCCTAATTTATTTACCCCGTACTGGACCTCCCTGTCCCGTTTATTGACTGATACGCTGATCTAACCAGTGACTGATACACCAGCAACACGACACTCGATCACAACGGTCATCATCCAATCACAGCGCTCCCTCACGCGCATCAGATCATACGAAACAACTCTAATTTGAGAATTAATAATCCTTTGGGACAAATCATTGTTTGATTTGCTGTCTGTCGCTCCCGGTTCGATCTGGACTCGTGCTAACGGTAAATCCCTGTCCGGGTTTTAATTTCGGCAAATAAAGTTTGGCGAATTCAAACCGCGTGATTATTGTTTATGAGTTCAACATCCAGCCACGCAAGAAAACATGAAATCTTCCTGAGGGAATAATTGCTGATGTGATTGCTGTCAAGAAGCGAAATTTCTGATTATTATTAATGTTTAAAAAAACAATCAGGATTCGTTGATGAATGGAAAGTTCAAAGGAGATTTATCTGAAATAAAAAAAGCTTTTGTAACATTAGTAATGTCTTTACTGTCACTTTTGATTAATTTAATGCTATGTTTCGATCCACGCGTTTTTATCCGCATTAAGTGATATCGAATGAAAAATGCCTTATGGAAACAGTAAAATTCGACTGAATTTCATGAATATCGACTCAAAATGCGTTCGGTCTCATGGGATTTTATCTTGATGGATATACGGCTTATGCGATAAACGCTGATGGAAACGTTATTACGGAGCGATCCATTTTGTCTAGCAAAACTTAGTTCGCAAATGTTCGCTTGAATGTTGTGCGGAAAATGAATGGAAACGCCTTAAAATGTCTCAAATCAATTCGATATACCAATTTAATCGCAAAACAGCATGTGACGTCATTACACACAGGTTTATATTCGCTTTAAAGCCGTTGGATGGAAACACACTTTCGCCAGCTTTATTCACATGAGTTTTTTACCGAACTTCAGATAATTCCATTGACAAGTGGATGGAAACTGTTAGGATAAAATATAGGGATGCATGATATATCTGTCATCAGTATCGGACGATATATGTTCATTTTTAATGTTATCGTTATCGGCCCCAAAAGAATATGTGGCTAAAATATTAAAGCTGATAAATAATGTATTTTTTCCTTAAGCTGAGACGCTTTAACTGTTCAACATGGATGGTTAACCCAACCCCTAATATAGTTTTTATTTTATGATGGTTAACCCAACCCCTAATACCCCCTCTCACAACACACACACACACACACACACACACACACACACACAAACACCATATTTTTACACCAAACAGCAGATTTACCATGAACTTGTCCAGCTGGCCCTGCTCAAAGTTGTCAGTTTTGTTGTCGAGTTTCATCTCATCGGATTTGCCCTTCTCCCCGAATATCTGGAGTAAGATGGAGGCGTCCGTTCCTGCGCCGGAGAGATCCGACGTCCAGATCCACAGCGACCAGGGATGTTCTGACACACAAGATTAACCGGTTAAAGGATTAGTTTCTCCTCAAAATTAACATTTCCTAATAATTTACTCGCCCCAATGCCATCCAAGATATCCATGTCTTTCTTTCCTCAGTGGAAGAGAAAATAAATTTTTTGAGGAAAACATTTCCGGATTTTTCTTCGAATAATGGACGTAAATGGACACCAACGTTTTGAAGTCCAAATCAATGCAGTTTCAAAGGTCTTGAAGAGCTTCAACGGCTGTGCTCGATCAGCAGAGGAAGATCTACCATAGCTCATTTAAAAATAATATATATATAGGCTATATATACACACTTTGTAACTACAATTGTTGGGATTGAGCTGATCTGCAACGCGCCGAGAACTACATTGAAAGCTCACGCTCGAAAAAAATGTTTACACTAAATAAAATGCTTCTCTTACGTAGTATTTTTGTCTTGTTTCCAGTGCAAATATCAAACATTTCTTAAATCAAGAAGCATTTACTAAAGTAGTAAAATGACATAAGATATTAAGTCTTGTTTTCCGGGGAAATTTATCAAAATTAAGTGAGTTTTTGCTTAAAACTAGCAAAATTATCTTTGTAAATAATTTTGTTTCTGTTTGAATAAACATTATTTTTCTGACCCCATTGGCAGATGATTTTGCTTGTTTTTAAGCATCAACTCAATTCATTTTGATAAATTTCCCCAGAAAACAAGACTTAATATCTTATGTAATTTTACTCATCTAGTAAATGCATCTTGATTAAGAATTTTTCGATATTTGGACTGGAAACGAGACAAAAATACTAATTAAGAAAAGCATTTTTTTCAGTGAAAAGATTTAAACCCCCAGGATACGCACACGTAAGGACCATTTTAAACAATAATATGATATAAGACATAAATATGTTATTCAACATACAATACAGTTTGTCAGCTCAATCCCAACAATTGTAGTTAAAAAGTAATATATTATATTATAATGTATAAATATACTATATAGTATATAATATATATATATATATACGTAAGGGATAATGTATAGCGGCGTTGTTATAGCGAAAACCCCGACAGGCTGTTATAGCCGATCGAAGCCTAGGGTTTGTATTCGCTATAACAACCGCCTCGCTATACATTATCCCTCTCATTACATGGCTACCTACCAAATAAATCAATAATTTGGCACAAAATATTTATTTAAAAAGGAGTTTATTGATTTAGAATTCAAAACGTTGGTTGCCATTGAAGTCCATTATTCGAAGAAAAATCCCGAAATGTTTTCCTAAAAAAACTTATTTTCTCTTCCACTGAGGAAAGAAAGACATGGATATCTCTGATGGCATTGGGGCGAGTAAACTATTAAGAAATGTTCATTTTGAGGTGAACTAATCCTTTAACCTCTTTCTCTCTCGCTGTAACAATACTTACTTTTCTGCCTCTTTTGCCCGAGCGAGACCATTTCATAGAGCTCTCTCTCGATGAGTCCGTCGCTCTCGTTCTCATCCAGCCATTTAGAGCAGGGGAACGTCTGTTCGATGCCAGTGAACGGGCAGAAGACCACCACCTACAACACAACACACACAAATTAAGCATTTAAAAGCATTATAATGCAGTGTTACGCTTTGTTTGTGGTGCAGATCCACGTACTCATCACAAGTAACTTGAGTTATGTAATCAGATTACTTTTTTAAGTAACTACACTGCAAAAAATGCTTTTCTTACTCAGTATTTTTGTCTTGTTTCCAGTCCAAATATCAAACATTTCTTGAATCAAGATGCATTTACTAAAGTAGTAAAATGACATAAGATATTAAGTCTTGTTTTCTGGGGAAATACATTAAAATTAAGTGAGTTAATGCTTAAAACAAGCCAATGGTGTCAGAAAAATAATCTTGTTTCTGTTTGAATTAACATTATGGGCTCTATCTTGCACCCAGCGCAATTGACTTTGTACACTGACGCATGTATCATTCCTATTTTGCACCCGCGCAAGCGGGCTTTTCCCTCCACAGACGCACTCGGTTAAACTAGAAAATGAACTTGCGCTCCCTGGGCGGGTCGGCGCAAAAAGGAGGCGTGTTTCGGCGCAAAGATTCCCTAGTGCTATTTTGCAGTTCCAGAAAACAATTCCGCCACTGACCAAAAAAAACCTGGTCTAAAGTCAATGGCGAGTTGCGCGTTGTTCATAACGCTATTTTAAGCGCGCATGCTTGGCCATAATGTAGCGGGTGCACAACGCGCACGCACTTTGATTCTCTCATCAACACAGATGCAGCAGTTTTTATTTTTGCAAATCATACATTATAACAAGGAAATATATTACCATACGAGGGAAATCATTGTGGTGTCCATGAAGATGTGAAAAAATAGGCATAAATCTAGCTTACACATTTACCAGTGTATATTGGTAATTTTTCAGGCAAATTGTAGTAATGACGGATCAGATCTGTTTGCCCAATAGTGTCAAGACACATATGTATATAAGGACATCTGACAAATTATTTTGTCCGTCAAGAACTAGGAAAAAAAAATCGGAAGACTGCGAAATCACCTTTACCATAATGTAAGTACATTAAAAACCTTACTCTTTAACTTACCAGTTAAGTTGAGCTTTCTCATATTTTTTTTCTATTGATTTGGGTGGGTTTGTCCATCCCCAATGTCACTTCTCTTTCTTTTACGGCCCTGACGAGAACATCGATCTCCTCGGCTGTGAACCGCTCCTGGCGCGCGCCTGGTAAATGCGCCATAATAATAACAATCCGCCATGCGACATGCGCCCTGTTTCTTAAAGGGTATGTTGGATGACGCTCTGATTGGTTTATTTCACGTTACGCCCAAACCACACCTATGAATAATGAAGCTACTTCAGACCAACCACTTTTAGATTTGCGCCAGGCGCAAGAGGCATTTATCCTGCGGGAAAATAGCAACAGGCCGGATCCGCCCACAAAGTTACTTGCGCTTTGCGCTTTGACACTTGCGTTTCAGATCGTGCGCTGGGTGCAAGATAGGGCCCTATATTTCTGACCCCATTGGCAGATAATTTTGCTTTTTTAAGCATCAACTCACTTAATTTCGTTTAATTCCCCCGGAAAACAAGACTTAATATCTTATATCATTTTACTCATCTAGTAAATGCATCTTGATTTAGGAATTTTTAGATTTTTGGACTGGAAACAAGACAAAAATACTAAGAAAGAAAAGCATTTTTTGCAGTGTAGAGTCATGAAATATCATGTTATATATTTATTTAACACAAGCGGTCGGCAAAGACACACAATGTAAGATATTTTGAGCTGAATCAAAATGTTACGCATGAAATTGTGAGTTATTTTGAATTTAAGTTAAAAGAATGTGAGGAATGTGCTTAAATATTAATTAATTAATTAATTATTGATCAAATCTAGTAATTTAAAATAATTTAAAAATAACAAAAAAATCTCCAAAAACATTGCATTACAAAATAGAAAAATATTATCAAAATGATAATAAAGAAAAAAAATTAAGTATAATTTTAGGGCTTGGGTCATTTTGACCCGTGAGGGAAGGATGGGTTACAAAGGGAAAGATAAAGGTTAAAGGATAATTCTTTGAGTCTATGTTCTAGTGTGTTTTGGATGAGCTAGAGTGGTGGACACAGAAATGTTGACAATGGGTCCTGTCTCGACTTTTTGACTCTTTTAGAATCGCCTCTGAGCGCTTCAGAGTGGCTGTCTATGGGCATGCACAAACATGTGCTTAAAACAACCCAACCGTTCGTTTTCAAAACTGTGACACTCATCGAGTGGTTAGTGGTGTTCGTTGATGATTAAAAACAAGTAGCGTAACGAAATACAGTTTCTGTTGTGTTTTATTTGGCATTTTGTAAAATCGCATTGATGTCTGTGTGAGGACTCAGTGCTGGTTGATATTACTGCGCTACCGGATACCGAAAGGGGTCTGTGTAAATTTGGTTATATTTCATTCTTTTCGCTCGGTTCTCCGTCTCTCAGAAGGTCTATGCGCTAGACACCGTGTTTCATACAGCGTCCTCGTACGGCAAAGTGGCTGTCTCCATCAAGTGGTCGGGAGTGTGCTAACGTTTCAGACTCAAATATCGAGCGGAAGTTTATACATAGTTGTGAAGTATCTGAAAAAATAGTTCCACTATAGCAAATAACACGGATTGAAATCATACATTGCGCCGATATATTTGTTTTGGATCATCAACAAACACCACTAACCACTCGGTGAGTGTCACAGTTTTGAAAACGGTTGGGTTGTTTTAAGCACATGTTTGTGCATGCCCATAGACAGCCACTCTGAAGCGCTCAGAGGCGATTCTAAAAGAGTCTAAAAGTCGAGACAGGACCCATCGCAACATTTCTGTGTCCACCACTCTAGTTCATCCAAAACACACTAGAAAATAGACTCAAAGTGCTAAAACCGAATTATCCTTTAACAGCAGTGGGTGCATTGCTTTGTTGTGTGTTCTTGCATTATTTTAAAGATGAGAAACGCAGCGGTTATAAGGTGAAGCGTGACCTTGTCGCAGTACCAGCCGGGACTGACCCCTCCGTTATCGTGCCCGATGGTGACCCGACTCAGAGGACTGAGCAGCGCCGCGATCTCCACGTTAAAGATGTCGGTCAGGCCGCGCTCAAACGTTCCTCCCTCCAGGAAAACCTTCCCGCTGTTCTTCAGGCCTTTGGAGCCGTGCATGATCATGTGGATTTTAGAGTTGGTTCCTGCGCCTCGGATCTTCCCCGTCACCACCTGAACGTTGTACACGATTCCTGCAAACACACAGTCCAGTCTGAGAGTCTGAACAACAGCCTATACTAATACAACCAGCCAAAGGTCCTGCTAGCCAAGTTTCCATCCACTCGTCAATCGAATTATCTGAAGTTCGGTAAAAAACGTCATGTGAATGGACTAGGTGCACGTGGCCGCCATTTTGGATTTCTGATCAGCGAGTGTACGTCTAGACACTTCCGGTTTCGCTTTATGCCCGGTGCAGGGAGCCGGAGAAAGCCGAAAATGATCTCTTATAGTTGTTTATAGAATCAATTATATCATTTAAAATACTACTAAGATATATATTACTATCACACGAGCAAATGGCAATTAAATGCACGGATGCAAATTCAGATTAATGAATGAAATGTTCACGAACAGAAGATTGTAGTCTCATGCTGCATACACAATGAGAATTATGCCTTCTATGTTACAACTACGATTTTATTTGATTATATCAGCAGACCTGATTTTGATTTATTGATTTTGATTTTATTGAAGATTGATTTTATATGTCTTTTTGCAGTGATGCTTTTTAATTGCTAATGGCTTTATAAAAATGTTAAGGACGGCGCTGTGAACGTCACTAATGATAAAACTCATTTTAACAGCACAGGTATATTCAATCTAAATAATTAAGTGAAAATAATAATCCAATCGCTAAAAAGCACATTTCCAAATAAGCACATAAATTCCATTAGAAAGACTAAGATTAAATGCGTTCTTACGGATTCAGTGCATCTGAATTTATATTTTTTGTCTGATCTGGCAGCTTCGAGTAAGGCTTTTCAATCATTATGTGTCTGTACATCTCCTTTTTTATGGTCACCTGTAACTGGTTTTTACCATGTATATTTTTTCTCCCATTCCTTATACGAACAAGACGCTTTTTCTTCTCGGCAGCTCCGGATAGATCCATTTTTCTGTTGCAGTTTATTTTTTCTCAGTTGTCCCGCTCTGACTAGAACCAATAATAACGGCTGCGTATGTTCAGTTTTTTATTATTAACATTTTATATTGTAGAATTGTAATTTAAAAGGACGATGAAATAAAATGATGCAGACAAAATTAAAATGCGGGACACTGCTTATGACTTGCGGGACGCGGGACAAAGCTTCAAATTTCGGGACTGGTCACCCTCACCTGGGAATGCATGAAAGCTGTCTTCTTTGTTTTAACGTGATGAAACGGTTCATAACGACACAACAGTGAAGTGCGCGGATCTGTCACCCCCTCTGAAAGGCAAGTCGCTTCCCTTGAATTTTAAAAACACTCATTGTGCATCAAAAGCATCTGTCATCAGAGGGTGACAAAAACACCCGGTCTGTTGTCGGCATTGCTTTATTTGGTAACATTATTGCTAATTGTTTGTATTTTAGTAATTTAAATGCATATAATTTTCTGTGTATTTCACCTGCGTTTATATGCTTTCTATTACTGCATTTATTTGCGCAAGTGAGATGAGTAAAGAGCAATCATATATTTCATAAATCATTATCTGTCTTTTTTTATAAGCAGCACCTACAGTATTTATTCCACTGTAAAATATAGACAATTAGCTATATTAAATTGTTTGTTAACTAACGTTACAGTTAAAAATGTAAATTATTTACAATTATTACGATTTTTTTCCGCCGTCGTTTTTATCTATAAAGATAATTGATGCAAAGAAAGCATGTATGTAACATATGTGTTGATAATATTGATCGAGCAACTGATGTAGCCTAAGTAGGCCCTAATGCCCCGTTTCCACTGAGCGGTACGGTACGGTACAGTTCGGTACGGTACGCAATTATTTGCGTTTCCACTGTCAAAAGTTGTGAATGGTACCAAAAAGCCGAACCGTACCGTACCACTTTTTGGGTACCCTTCCGTTGGGGTACCTAGCACAGTGGTACGGTACTAAAGGGTGGAGCTAGACTCACTGCAGAACGTTGATTGGTTGACAGAGTATCGTCACTTGCGCGTGCTACAAGGGGAATGACAACATAAGAAGCGCCATTTTTTAATATACAGTTGGAATAAAATACTACGGTTATTCTTTCACGAAATCTAGTTTTAAGAGTTTTTCAGGCGAGAATGTAGTTGTTTAAAGCTCAAATCTGTGGTTTATTTATAATGATTTATGATAATTTGATCCATTCCCGGCGATCACCGGACGCTCGGCGATCATGTTCCCCGCCTGGAACAGCCTTTCCTCGGCTGGTCGTTCTGAGGTATGCCGCTGGCTCTGTAGCAGCTAGTGGTAATTCGTCTTGTGTAGCACTATATCTAAAAGGGTGATCTTTGGTCTCGTGAATCGATAATTCGTTCCCTGGCCAATCGTTTTGGCTGAGGACTAAGTTAAGTTTCATATAATTTAGGCTATTTAACTTTTCCGTTGTAACGTTAACGTTAGACTAGCGCTGAATTTGTATTTTGACTGAATTGTTTGCTTTATATCTTATTGTACAGCTTCTTGTAACGTTACCTTCTACTTATACTTTTATAATGGCTATTATTAATAAAACTGAAATTTAACACAAAGAGATAGGTTTGAATTTTGTCATTATTTATTTTATTACAAGATTATCACTGTAATGTTGTTTATTGCAGCATTTGTACGAATGCATATTGTCTGGAATATGTTTAATATTTTTTTAAATTTAAACGAAAAGATGCAGGGTTGTGTTTTATATTTCGTTTTGTTATAAATAGGCTAACGTTATACATGCAGTGAATAATATAATCAGGTCTATACATTGCCGAACCACACTTGTGTGCCTATAATGTTTAAAATGGATTTAAATGAAAACGAAAAGAGGCAGAGTGGTGTTTTATAACATATTTCGTTTTATTGTTGCCTAAAATAACATGCAGAGCGAGCCGAGTGACGCTTTCAGAACGCGCTGTTCCATTTAGAGAATTACCGGACTCGCGTCCTCGGGACTCCTTCTGCTGAGAACTTTGCGTACTTGGTATTGAGAAATGCCTAATGTCGGCAACTTCTTATGATAAACATGCCGAGAAGCAGGGACAAGTTCTGCTGTATGCCATCCATTTGTGTTTACTTTCTTGGTGTCGCTTTCTTCTTCGCGCGAAAATGACGTTGATCGCTTATTTCCAGCAAACGCCACGCCTATCAAGTAGGGTACTGTTGGCAGTGGAAACGCTCGCCGGATCATGGTTTACTGACCCGACCCGACCCGACCCGTACTGTACCGTACCGTACTGCTCAGTGGAAACGAGCCATAAGTGTTATATGTGCAGAATTGAGAAAAAATAGTAGGCCTATTTATGGAGATTTAATCAAGACAGGGCAAACGTGTGAATGTTCAGGCGGTATTGTATGCAATCAAATAAAATCGCAGTTGTAACTCTATATTTAGAGAAGGCATGTTATGCAGCATGAGACCAAGACAATCTTCTGTTCGTGAACAGTTGTATTTCATTCATTAATCTGACTTTGCATCCGTGCATTTAATTGCCATTTGCTCGTGTGATAGTAATATATATCTTAGTATTTTAATTGATTCTATAAACAACTATAAGAGATTATTTTCGGCTTTCTCCGGCTCCCTGCACCGGGCGTAAAGCGAAACCGGAAGTGTCTAGACGTACTCTCGCTGATCAGAAATCCAAAAATGGCGGCCACGTGCACCTAGTCTATAAAGCTGGCGAAAGTGTGTTTCCATCCAACGTCTTTATAGCGGATATAAACCTGTGTGTAGTGACGTCACATGCTGTTTTGCGATCAAATTGGTATATCGAATTGATTTTAGACATTTTAAGGTGTTTCCATTCATCTTCGCACAACCTTCAAGCGAACATTTGCGAACAAAGTTTTTCTAGACAAAATGGATCGCGCCGTAATAACGTTTCCATCAGCGTTTATCGCATAAGCCGTATATCCATCAAGATAAAATCCCATGAGACCGAACGCATTTCATTTGAGTCGATATTCATAAAACTCAATCGAATTTTACTGTTTCCATAAGGCATTTTTCATTCCATATCACTTAATGCGGATAAAATACAGTAAAATTACGAAATATTATAGTAATGTAAATCAGCTGTTTTCTATGTGAATATATAGTAAAGTGTAATTTATTTCTGTGAATTTTCAGCATCATTACTCCAGTCTTCAGTGTCACATGATCCTTCAGAAATCACTATGATATGATGATCTGATGCTCAAGAAACATTTATGATTATTATCAGTGTTCATATTTTTGAGGATTCTTTGATGAATAGAAAGTTCAAAAGAACAGCATTTATTTGATGTAGGAATCCAAAATCGTACTTATCCTAAACTTCTGAATAGCAGTGTATAATAATTTCCTGATAAATATGAACATTGATAATAATCATAAATGTTTCTTGAGCATCAGATCATCATATTATAGTGATTTCTGAAGGATCATGTGACACTGAAGTCTGGAGTAATGATGCTGAAAATTCATAGGAATAAATTACACTTTACTATATATTCACATAGAAAACAGCTGATTTAAATAACAATAATATTTCACTGTTTCCATTTTTGATCAGATTTGGTTAAACTTTTATCAAAGACATAAAAAGCCAAACTTTTGACTGGTTGTGTTTACAGATGCAATTTACTAAAGCATTGCAGTCGTCAGAGAAAACGATTCAGTGATGTGTGTGTTCAAACATTGACTACATCATCAGTATTATACGCTGACGTTGGTTTTCGGAGGTTTTATGAGGAGACTTTGTAAAACTTGAAGAAGCCGTGTACGGTTTACCGGTGGGTTGACTCCCTCCAACCAGAACATCTCTCTGTATCTTCCCATCATCTTCATCGATGGCAAACCAGCGGTTGATGGGAAACTCGTACATGGCTTTGTTTCCCATATCATCCAGTATGACCTGAAATAAAAGCGAGCGGCATCAGCCGTGCGGGTTTCATTGCAGTGATATATGGTGTCTATGTGCATATCTATCCATCTATCTGCAGGCTGTGGCTCTCATCAGAAGGAAAGCTAATCCCGTAGAGTAGTGTGGTGTTTCCTTTCAGCGTGGATAAGGTGACTAGAATTACCTCATCCGGAGAGATGCCGTGTGAGGTGGAGCGAATGCAAATCATCCACTACACCAGGGCCGTGCACAGACCTTTTGAGGGGCATGTGCTGAAACTAAAAAAAAAGGCACCCCCCCCCCCCCTTTTTTTTTTCCAAGTAATCAAAGGTCATATAAGTACAATATATATATATATATATATATATATATATATACACAATATATATACAATATACTGTATATTTATATATTTTATATATATATATATATATATATATATATATATATATATATATATATATATATATATATATATATATATAAAATATTTGAGAAGTCAATGCACCAGAGAAAAAAATAATATATATATATATATTTTTTTTTTCTCTGCTTTGCACACAAAGTTCAAGATTTTTTTTTTTTAGCTATTCTGTTTGGTTTTAAGCTAATAAGCTAATTTGTATTATTTGGTTAACATTGTTCTACCTTCCCCTCGTCTCAATGTCACACATAAACATGAGTCAAGTATTTTTGACAAAATATTTAGAAATATAATTTAAATAATTATGTCCAACTCAATTCCAGATTATAAGAAACTATAGCCATATACCATTACTATAGCATATCCAACATGTATCCGCCTACCTGGCAAAAACTGGCCTGTTTTTTTTTTAGTTACTACTACAACATTACTGTAGTAAAACCATGTTTACTCCATTTATACATGTGAGGACGAGTGGAGAGTATTGAATACTATAGATTTAAAAAACGATATAGCAAATATGTGCATATTAACAGCCTTGAATTAACCATAATTTTATTTTATTACCAAAACAAGATGAAATGTTAATAAATTAAGTGTATCAGCAATCATAAATCAAAGAAGAAAATATCTTAAAATTATACGTTACTAGGTGACGAGAATCACTCAGTCGCTTTGTGTAGTTTCAGTACAAAACAGCGCGGGGCGCGTCTGTGCTTATGATTTTTTGATGGTAAAAACAAATTATATGTTGTTGTATTACTTATCACTATATTGTTAACATTTTACAAAAGTCAAACTCAAATACAGTTACGGGGTTTTTGACCAGCGAATGTGTGCAAATGTGCATTTTGTCCGTCATTAAAACGGTTCCGGCGGCATCATTACATTTTCATCTACTAGTGAAGGTTACTAGTTTGTTGTAGCTACATAGGCGCTCAGTTTTCCCCGTTGTAAAATACATTTGGCCAAAATCGCATTTTATAAAAGATGAAATGCTACCGTGTATGCACAGGCTATTTAAGTGTAGGCTATGCTATGTATTGGCTATGACTAGATGGAAAATTCTAGCCTAGACCTCTCTCTCAGGTTCCTCATGTCTCAGTCAGACATGAAATAAATAAAATATTAGCTTTTATAGACAAAGTGTTTAGTACTCATTCAAACAACAAGATGTTTACCCTTGCAAAACTTCGTTCAGCTGCTGTCTGCTGTGCGGCTGCGGCGGAGCTTCATTTCATTCATTCACGATAGCGGGGGCGGAGTTATCAGCTTTACTGACAGTTTGAGGATCGAACAAGATTTACACAAGCTCTTATAATCTTTATAGCTAAATATTTTAAAACAGACAGACAGACAGACGTAAAGGGTGACCAATAGCATTGATTTATATATATAAAAAAAAAACACCACCAAAGAAAGGGCACTTCGAGTGTAAGAGCCAAAAGGGCATGTGCTCTGCACAGGTTGAGCCCTACCTGTGCACGTGCCTGCACTACACCAACACAAATGCCTTTGTGTGACAACAATATCACACGACCGCTGCTGTTTTCAGTCGGAAAAAGCTTCACTATCATTATCTGTAGCGCCTTGATATGACACAAAGTCTAAGCTTTCAAATTCTCACTTTTATATGGAAGCTCGTTTCTGCCACAAAATTGAAAATAAAAAAGGTAATTGTAATTGCGTTATATAAACTCACAATTCTGCACTGCAAAAAATGCTGTTCTTAATTTGTATTTTTGTCTTGTTTCCAGTCCAAATATCTAAAAATTCTTAAATCAAGATGCATTTACTAGATGAGTAAAATGACATAAGATATTAAGTCTTGTTTTCCGGGGAAATTTATCAAAATTAAGTGAGTTGATGCTTAAAACAAGCAAAATGATCTGCCAATGCGGTCAGAAAAATAATGTTAATTCAAACAGAAACAAGATAATTTTAAAACACAGATAATTTGCTTGTTTTATCCAAAAACTCACTTAGTTTTGATTTATTCCCCCAAAAACAAGACTTAATATCTTACGTCATTTTACTACTTTCGTAAATGCATCTTGATTTAAGAAATGTTTGATATTTGGACTGGAAACCAGACAAAAATTCTGAGTAAGAAAAGCATTTTTGCGGTGTATGTGTTTATTACAGCAAACAGCCGTATTATATTGTAAATGTTTTAGTGAGAGTTGACCTTGTCCACGAACCATCCCGCCGAGGAGCCCTTGTTGTTGTGTCCGATGGTGATCTTCCTCACTCGGCCCAGATTCGGAGCCTCGATGGTAAACTTGTCTTCGGTTCCTCTCTCAAAGTTGTTCTTATCATTGTCGAGTCTTCGCTCGCCTTTGGGAAATATAAACATCTGATAATAATGCAACAGGACATTACATCACAGATAAAGTTTCAGGTTCTATGCTTAAGTCTATAGACAAAGGGAATTATTGTGGAAACCATGAGACACAACAATTCAAAAGTAAGGCAAGTATAGATATCAAAAAAAGAAAGAAAAAATAATACTTTTATTCAGCAAGGACGCATTAAATTGATCAAAAGTGACAGTTATACTGTTACAAAAGATTATATTTCAAATAAATGCTGATCTTTTTACTTTCTATTCATCAAAGATCCTGGAAAATAAAATGTATCAGTTTCAACAAAAATATGAACATTGATAATAATCATAAATGTTTCTTGAGCATCAGATCATCATATTATAGTGATTTCTGAAGGATCATGTGACACTGAAGACTGGAGTAATGATGATAAATTCAGCTTTGATCACAGGAATAAATTACACTTTACTATATATTCACATAGAAAACAGCTGATTTACATTATAATAATATTTCACTGTTTTTACTGTATTTTTGATCAAATAAATGCAGATTTGGTGAGCAGAAGAGACTCTTTTTAGAACATAATTATTCCCAACGTTAATTGTATATAAAAAAAATGTTTTTTGCATTTCTTTATTTACATTGCCTGAACCAACTACATCCCAGTTCCCTCTTACCTGTATCTCCATTTTCACCAAAAATATTGAGGAAAACATCAGCATCCGTCCCGCTGCCTTTCACATCAGACGTGAACACACTCACAACATATTTATTATCTGCAAAACAAGCACAATAAAGACACTTTATGAAATTCACTGTACATGATTTGCTTCAAGGAATCAGAGGAAACAAATGCTTTTCTTACTTAGCATTTATGTCTTGTTTCCAGTCCAAATATCTACAAATTCTGTAGTTTGCTTTTTTAAAGCATCTTGATTTAAGAATTCTTTTAGAAAATTTGGACTGGAAACAAGACAAAAATACCAAGTAAGAAAAGCATTTTTGGCAGAGTAAGAGTTAATTTCACAGCGTTTCATCACTCTTAATTGTGATATAAGAGTAACGTTTAGTGTTTGTGTTCATTGACTGTGTTTATCCAGTTTCTGTGTTTCAGTGATTTAATCCCTGTCACCTGTTGTCTTGTTAATTACTGTCAATATGAGTTCATTTGTCCAGCTGGTGTCTAGTTTCCCTGATCTGTTCTGTGACGACAGTGCTCAATCTTACGTTTATCAAGCGACGAGAATACTTTTACTGTGCAAAAATAACGACTTTATTCCAGTATTCATTTCCTTCTCTGTCGGCCTCGAGTGACTTTGCGTAGTGTAACAGCGCAGCGCTTCTGTGTTGTACGTCACACAAAAAGTATTCTCATCGCTTGATAAACGTAAGATTGAGTCACTGTAGTCACTTGGACTATTTTAACGATGTCTTTAAAGTCCCCATGAAATCAAAATTGACCATACTTACTTTGTTTGCCTAAATTGATCGTTTTGTGGTGAACAATTCATCCATGCAAGTCAATCCACACAAAAAAATTTTTTGGCTTCGTAATCTTTAATCAAATTCTGAAAATGCCCCTCCCCTCTGCACTGGAGGAGCTTGCCCGATGACGTAGGCTTGACGGTTTAGGTGTCTGCTTAACATCCGTAATCACGCCCCTCCAACTGACAGTAGACAGGCACACAGCGTGTGAAAGGAGAGATGGCGAGGAGGTGCATTTTTCTAGATCCAATCAGGTGCTAGTTGAAAAAAAAGCCACGCTCACTATTTTGCCTCATTTAGTATTCCGTTTCTCTCGGAAATACGTCACAGCACTGGAGAAAAGTCGTTTGCAACTTCCGGTTCACGGGGACTTTAATAACTTTTCTGGGCTGGCAAATTTCAGTCCCTCAGAAGCCTATGGAGGAGTGACCCAGCTCTCAGATTTAATCACAAATATCTTAATTTGTGTTCAGAAGATGAACGAAAGACTTACGGGGTTGAACAACATGAGGGAGAGTAATTACTGACAGAGTTTACATTTTGGGGTGAACTATCGCTTTAAGCCCTGTGTTTTAGGCCACATTTACACATAGGTATTTATTTAGGCCAGGTATTTAGAGAAACAAATATCCCCCCCCCCCCTCCGTTTTCAATAATAACATCGTGCACACAACATCGTGTTCAAAAAAATTGTCATTTACATCAACCCGCATAAATAAGCCGTTGAACGCCAAACTGGGCGATCACATGACGTTAAGCATTTTCTGGCGCATAATGTGACGTTTGAGAACCTGAAACCCCGCTTCTCCCAGTCGACACGGCAACACATAACCGGCATTATCAGAAATCTCCACTTTGACCAGAGTTTTTATAAATAATCGTTTTCTGTGATAAAAACGGGGTATTCGTGTAAATGAGAGGCCAAACCGCAGGGAAATATCTGTGTCTTCCCTTCGTGTAAACGGGGCATCAGTCTGTTCCTCGTCTGTCGTCATAGATATATACACTAGATGTCGCCTTGGGGTTCTAAGCATGCGTGAAAACCGCCGCCATCTTGGAACAGGCGTCTTGTCATAGGAAGTAGCGTATGGATGTTCACACGAATGAAATCTAAAAACCAGACAGCAAGGGATTACATTTCACAAGAATGTGAAATTTTGGAATTTTCTCTGGACTCAATGATAAATACATGTCTGACCGTTGGAATGAACCAAAAGAACTAGAAAATCGCATTCATGATGATTTATGGTGATTTTATTTCCGTTAGCCCTTTTCCTACATTGACGCTGATGCATTATAGAGGAGGAGCTCGTGTTCCATGATGGCGGCTCTATTGACGCATTCGTTTCAATGAAACGCCGTAGCCAAGGCGACATCTAGTGTATATATCTATGATCTGTCATCATCTCTATAGAGTGCCTAAGCCCCTCCTCTCCGCCTCCGGCTCATGGGACCTTACTTTGGAAATAATATGTATGGTAGTCAATGGCGAGAGACAACTTATCTTGTTATTCCGTCTGAACTGTGCCCTGAATTACACATATGATGTTTGACAATTTAAAAGATAATTATGAAAGTCAAGAAAGTCACAGTTTGTCATAAAACAGAAGAGTAACGTTTAGTTTTATGTGAAAATCGCTCACTGAACTACATCTCTCATCTCGCACTATGTACGTCACCGAGCTCGTGTGTGTGTGTGTGTGTGTGTGTGTGTGTGTGTGTGTGTGCAGTCTGGGACAAAACACACAGGCATGATTGCGTAACGTTACGATTATAACGTTAGTCTATAGAGAAAATGACAGACGTTAGCTTCAGTAAAGTTAGCTTCAGTAAAGTTAGCGCACTTCTGTAAAGTTAGCGCGCTTCGGTAAAGTTAGCGCGCTTCGGTAAAGTTAGCGCGCTTCTGTAAAGTTAGCGCGCTTCTGTAAAGTTAGCGCGCTTCAGTAAAGTTAGCGCGCTTCTGTAAAGTTAGCGCGCTTCGGTAAAGTTAGCGCGCTTCAGTAAAGTTAGCGCGCTTCTGTAAAGTTAGCGCGCTTCGGTAAAGTTAGCGCGCTTCGGTAAAGTTAGCGCGCTTCAGTAAAGTTCACTAGTTCGCACTTACATATAATTAGAGGGAGAAAGTTTAATGCGTATTTGGCGTGCTGTCCGGGGGGAGGGCTTCGTGCTCGGAATTCGGCCCGAACCCATAATACTCCCCCGGTATGTAAGTGCTTATGACAAAAAGTGAGGAGAAAGGGGTGGTGGAGGGATGCTGCAAAAACTGCCAATGCAACGAGGTGAGACCGCTGGGTATTTATAGCTCTCATCGTTGATTGCTGAGTGTTCTCCACCCGTATTAATTATCTGCGCGTGCTCCTCCCGAACTTTGTTAAATAAAACATCATTTAGCGCGCTTCTGTAAAGATAGCGCGCTTCGGTAAAGTTAGCGCGCTTCGGTAAAGTTAGCGCGCTTCGGTAAAGTTAGCGCGCTTCGGTAAAGTTAGAGCTTCTGTAAAGTTAGAGCTTCGGTAAAGTTAGAGCTTCGGTAAAGTTAGCGCGCTTCGGTAAAGTTAGAGCTTCTGTAAAGTTAGAGCTTCGGTAAAGTTAGAGCTTCTGTAAAGATAGCGCGCTTCGGTAAAGTTAGCGCGCTTCGGTAAAGTTAGCGCGCTTCGGTAAAGTTAGAGCTTCTGTAAAGTTAGAGCTTCGGTAAAGTTAGAGCTTCGGTAAAGTTAGAGCTTCGGTAAAGTTAGCGCGCTTCGGTAAAGTTAGCGCGCTTCGGTAAAGTTAGCGCGCTTCGGTAAAGTTAGCTTCGGTAAAGTTAGAGCTTCGGTAAAGTTAGAGCTTCGGTAAAGTTAGCGCGCTTCGGTAAAGTTAGCGCGCTTCGGTAAAGTTAGCGCGCTTCGGTAAAGTTAGCGCGCTTCGGTAAAGTTAGCTTCGGTAAAGTTAGCGCGCTTCGGTAAAGTTAGCTTCGGTAAAGTTAGAGCTTCGGTAAAGTTAGAGCTTCGGTAAAGTTAGCGCGCTTCAGTAAAGTTAGCGCGCTTCGGTAAAGTTAGCGCGCTTCGGTAAAGTTAGCGCGCTTCGGTAAAGTTAGCTTCGGTAAAGTTAGAGCTTCGGTAAAGTTAGAGCTTCGGTAAAGTTAGCGCGCTTCAGTAAAGTTAGCGCGCTTCTGTAAAGTTAGCGCGCTTCTGTAAAGTTAGCGCGCTTCTGTAAAGTTAGCGCGCTTCGGTAAAGTTAGAGCTTCGGTAAAGTTAGAGCTTCGGTAACGTTAGCGCGCGCTTCGGTAAAGTTAGCTTTATTCATTGAGAGAAAAGGTATGACGTCACATGCGCGCCTTTTGGGTTTGTAGTCTTTGTAATGACGTATTTTCACAGTCTTACACCTCAACAGTTTTACATCAAACTGTGACTTTCTTGACTTTAAAATGTTTCTTTTAAATTAAAAAACATCATATGTGTAATTCAGGGCACAATTCAAACGGGATCCAAATGTTTGTTGTCTCTCGCCATTGACTACCATACAATATTTTTCTGAAATAAAGTCCCATGGTGGTCGACTGGAAGGGGAGGGGCTTAGGCTCTATTTTGGAGTTAGTTCGAGAATAAAGACAAGCTAACGTGTGATATAAGAGGTCTCGTCTCACATTTGGGCATGTCCATGGGGTCGGGGCTGCCCAGAAGATCCCGCACAAACAGCCCGTCGCCCTCGACTCGGCTCAGCCAGTTGTTACAGGCGAAGTAGAAGCGTAGATGTGGCCGGTTCATGTCTGTGACCACGACCCGGTCCAGATACCAGCTGGCGTTCAGGCCCGTGTTATCATGTTCAATCCTAAATAACAGCACAGAACAGACGGACGATCAACGCCACATACTTCTCTAAAGGCCATCGCACACTGAGTATTTTTCGAAATTTTCGCACGTTCAAAAATAAATACAACCTCACGTTATGTCAATCACGCTTGCACACTGCCTCCGAAACTTTCATCCATCATAAAAAAATCGGATTGGGTTCGATTTTCTGCATTTTTCGCATTCGTATCAAACAGTTTGAATAGTGTTTTGACAATTCAGAGCCACCGAATCACGAATACGAAAAAACGCATACAAAAATTTCGGACTCAGTGTGCAAGGGCCTTAATTGTGTTCTTATATTCTTACTTTTTCCAGTACTATGTAAATCAAGATACATTTACTGGAGAAGAAGCAAAATCACTAAGTTGGGATGAAACCGATATTACATTTTTGGCTGATAATAACGATAATTCTTTATATTTGAAAGCCGATATATTGGTCGAAAAATCTAAATCCAATTTTTTTTTTAGAATTTTTGAGAGCCTAATTACAAAAACAAAAGTCTCAACATTAAAAGCCATAAGCACACAATTATAATGTTCTCATTAATATTTTTGTAGCCGATATGACAGAGTTGTGCTGAACTGTCTTTTACTTTTTTTGAAGTGATTTCAATCATATTTCAAGCAATTCAAAACCATCATGTTGAACAGTTCCCAGTCTCAGCTGAAGGAAATAATCCATTATTTATCAGCTTTAATATATCAGTCAAATATTCTTATCTGGACGATAACATTAAAAATGAACGTATATCAGCTGATAACCGATATGGTGGTACCGATACCGATATCAGCTGATACCGATATATATCAAGTCTTGTTTAATGAGAAAATGCATGATACCTATATGGTGGCCGATATATCGTGCATCCCTAATATTAAGTCTTGTTTAATGAGAAAATGCATCAAAATGAAGTGAGTTTGTGTTTAAAACAAGAACAGAGTCAGAAAAATAATCTTGTTTTCCCTTTGAATTAAGATTATTTTTCTGACTCTATTTGCAGAAATGTGTTCTTTAAGCACAAACTCTCTTCATTAAACAAGACTCATATCTTCAGTCATTTTGCTTCTCCAGTAAATGTATCTTGATTGTTTTTCTTTAGATATTTGTGCTGGAAAACAAGACAGAAACACTGAGGAAGAAAGAAACTTTTGCAGTGAAGGCACAATTAATATTTATCTACAACATTAATTTCAAGTATTTAAGCAGACGGCTTTAGATCAAAGGATTTTAAGATCATGAGAAATTAATTCACTGGAGTCTGTCCAAACTTTTGACTAGCGTACAAAACAGGATTTTTGTTCAAAAATACATGCATTTCATTTTTATTATTAAAATGATTGGATTAAAATTTATCTTCAATAACAAACTCAGTTATTGCTGACCTCAAATTACAGTAAAACTGATCAACTTACCTAATCTTCTTCAAAGGGCCGACATTGTGTGTTTTTATCCGGAAGACGTCCGTTTTGTTTTTTTCAAAAGCAGTTCGATTCCTGTAATAAATATCAATGCAAACAATAACCAAATATTTCATTTCTTGAAGCTAAAGATGAAATCAAATCCCTTTAAACAATCTCAATATTCAGGTCAATATGAATGTAATAATATGAATGTCAATAAGGTGTTAATATGAAACCATAATAATACACTAATAATGTTTTATGATACAATGGTGTAAATCCAAATTACTGAAGAAGAACAATATTATACATCATAAGCATATAATAAATAATAAATGCACAAATGCTTCATATATTAAATGTCCTTAGTAAACTTACATAGTCAGGATTTCAGAAAATATATGATATCTAGCACCCAATATATCATGTATTTGCTGATGGGACATATTGTAAACACACATATTCAGTTAATGAGCTTTGGCTAATTATGTATTTCATATGACATAAACTGCAAAAAAATGTTTGTCGTGCTTAGTATTTTTGTATAATATCTAAACATTCTTAAATCAAGATACTTTTACTGGAGAAGCAAAATGATATTAAGACAGAATAATGTATCAAAATGAAGTGAGTTTGTGCTTAAAACAAGAACAAATATCTGACAATGGAGTCAGAAAAATCTTAATTCAAATGGAAAACAAGATTATATTTCTTCTTTTTAAACCCTCTGTTGCTCTTCGTGTGGCGGTCAAAAATGGCCATTTTTTTATTATTATTGTTATTTCAATGAAATGAATGTACTATTTTTTAGTTTGATAATGTTTTTTATTTAATATTTTGTATTTTCAGGGATTTTATAGATTATATTCATTTATGCAGTAGTTATAATCTATTTATTTTTTAGCATAGAACTGAAAATGAAAATTCCAACTTAAACTGTCATAAATATTGAATGCTTTGGAAATATATATTTTCCAAAACAAGTTTTACTCTAAAACTGTGATAAAATGAAAATCAAAGCCATTAAGTTAAAATTTTAGGTTGATATCTTAAAAAAATGAGCTTTCGACTGCAGTACCAAACGCTTCCACTAGAGGAAATTCGCATTCATTTTTTGCCACGAGGAGCACAAGAGTGCCTATTGCTTTCAGGATCATTAACCTTTTCAAATCATGTCCATGATTTATTTGTGCATTCACACAGCAAGTGGCAAGACCTTTACCAAGTCTGGTGCCATTCTGATGAAGTAAAACATTCTAAAAGATCAAAATGTTTTGGTCAAAAATAAGCACCAAATTTTGATACATTGTTCCGAAACCAAGACTTAATGCTTCTCAAGTAAATGTGTATCTTGATTTAAGAATGTTTCGATATTTGCACTGTGAAACAGCAAAAACACAGAGTAAGAACATCATATTTGCAGTGTGAGTCGAGCTAGATTCTCAGTTTGAATGATGTGTGTCTGGAAACAGAATAGTAAAGTGTTGTGGTGTTTGGTCTCTACAACACAATGCTATACATTTCCACAATCTGATCCACACGAGTCCATCATAGTGATGATGATGTACAGCACATGCATATTGTAGCCCTTCATTATGAGGAGCAATACACCTCCTGAAAAGCCTTTTCTGCTGTCGAATGGGAAATATTGGTCCTTGATGAAAGGTTCTAGAATATCATGTGCACAAGTTCAGAGTAAAGATCACAACAGCAGCGACTCAAATACCTCTTCTCTGTGCTGTGGATTCAGGGAAAGACAGAGTGACGGTGTTACATTTCATCAGAAAAGATAACTTTAAATACAACAGCAACCACTGAGGCTGCAGCTACCAGCATTTCATTTATTATTAACAGAGATGATTATGAATCAAGTTTCAGGTCAGTAGCGTTGACTCACTTGCTGGCCAGGTGCAGTTTGGGAGTGATGCCATATTCCCCGAACAGCGTGACAAACACATTGGCGTCTGTACCGGCGCCATTAACGTCTCCAGTGATGGTCACCACCTCATACACTGTCATCCGATTGAGCACAGAAAGAATGAGAAGGAGATCCAGTGCATTATTAATGAGGAGGATATTCACACTTGAGTGAATAACAGTGTGAAACGCCTTGATGAACAATGACTACGGTCAAATCCAGCCATAAACAGTCCAGCCACAATAACACATATTAAAACTAGGGATGCACCGATATGAAGATTTTGGCTGATACAGATAAATATTTATATTTGAAAGGCGATAACCGATAAAATGGCCGATAAATCTAAATCCGAATTTTTGTAGATATCGATAACCAATAAATATTTATATTTGAAAGCCGATAACTAATATATATTGGCCGATAAATCTAAATCCAAATTTTTGGGAGATACCGATAACGATAAATCTTTATATTTGAAATCTGATAACCGATATATATATATTGGACGATAAATCTAAATCCAAATTTTGGCCGATACTGATAACTGATAAATCTTTATAGTTGAAAGCTGATAACCGATATATATATTGGCCGATAAATCTAAATCCAAATTTTTATTTAATTTTTAGGCTGATTACAAAAACAAAAGTCTCACCATTAAAACCCACGTCCCAAACACACACTTATAATGTTCTGGGGCCGTATTCACAAAGAATTTTATCTTACCACTAGGAGTACTCCTAAATCGCACTAAAATATTTTAGCTAGGAGTTTTCTCTTAAAAGTTATTCACAACGCCTTTCAGACTACTCTTAGTAAGGAAAAATGACAACTCCTAAACTAAGAGTGAGTCTTCGTTGCTATGGATGACGTCAATTCTCATGCACGAGCTTCCTCGCAATGATCACGGTGATTGGTTGTTAGATGACAGGGCCACCATGCGGAACATAACACAGACAAAACAAATCATGGAATTATGACATCTAAATATGTCTGTGTCATACACAAAATAATAATAGTAATGTCATCGAAATGCATATCATGTTTTTGCAGGCCCCAGTGAAGTGTAGGCCTAATTCTAAAAAGGCAGAGAGAGAGAAAAAAAGTGGTGAATTAAATTAAATTAAATCAAGGTAGCCTAATACCCTAATGAAAACCGCCACTTGCCTAATAATGCAAAACGACACTTGCATTAACACTTTGCATTAACACATTAATTGACATCCTATTAGCCTAAATAGATTACTAGCAAGGAAATGTTGCTCCTATTGAAGTAATGTAATAGTTAAATGACGGTGGATTATGAACTCGCAAAAACGGAGAAGTAAGCCCATAACGCAGGACCAGTTATGGTGTGTTCACACCGAACGCGAATAGAGCGTCAAATACGCGTCTAGTAGTTAGACGCTTGAACATTCGCTCGAGTTCAAATTTTTCAACTTGCACGGAAGACATTCGCGGCAAACGCCTATGCAGTAATTAGCAATGTAATCAAATTACAATTTTAGTAGTCACCTTTATATATATAGCGCTTTTTACAATACAAATTGTTTCAAAGCAGCTTTACAGAGATAACAGGAAAATAATGTTTTAATAGTATTGTTAAATTCAAAATTAAATGTCCCCAACTAAGCAAGCCAAAAGCCAATGGCGACAAAGGCGAAAAAGGCGACATTTTGTCGTAAAAAAATTTCGTTAAATTCTTTTTTCATTTTTCAACATTTTTCGTTTTTACACTCTAAAAATGCAAGGTTGTTTTAACCCACATTTGGGTCAAATATGGCCAAACCCAACCGTTGGGTTAAAAAGTTTAAAATGTAAGTCAGCGGCTGGGTTTGTCCATATTTGACCCAAATGTGGATTAAAACAACCTTGCATTTTTTAGAGTGTAGTAATTTGTAGTGGATTACTTTTTTTGAGTAACTTACCCAACACTGGTCATATCTTTTCATTAGTTGAACAGTACAGTACATTGCTCTATGATACACACATAAAATGTTTAATAATGTTTACCTTTTTTCTTGTGGTACTCGTCCTCATAGTTCTCCACCTTTTCAGGCTCATAGTTCCTCAGTTCGTTCTCATAGATCTCCACATAATCAACGTTTTTGGATTTCTTCTTCTTGCCTTTTCCCTTCTTGCCCTCGTCGTCGCTCTCACCCGTTCCCTTCTTGCTCTTCTTCTTCTTCTTCTTCTTCTTCTGGGAGTCGTCGTCCTCCTCCTCTTCCTCTTCTGGGTCCGTTTCTTCTTTCTTCTTCTTCTTCTTCCCCCCCTCATCTTTGGACTTCTTGTCTTTGGAGCCCATGATGCTCTCGACAGGGTTTCTGCGGTCTCCGGTCACTTGAACGACATCCGGAAGGTTCTTGCGTTTGTTCTTCGACTCTTCATCTTCCTCACTGCTGCTCTTCACCTCCTCATCCTTTGATTTAGAGCTTTTCTTCTTCTTCTTCTTCTTCCTCACCTCGGATGCATCGCTGACCGACTCTGTGTCCTCAGCGTGTTTCTGTTTCTTCTTAGTGGCACAATCTGGACCGCTGATCTTACCTTTCCTTCTCGACTTTGATTTCTTCTCCTCTCCGTCATCGTTCTCCCCCTCTTCTTCGGTTTCTTGTGCCTGTCGTGTTTTTTTCTGCTTCGAGGGCATCTTTAATTTATTTACTACAGTGTAACTTTAACTGTTGACTGTGAAAGAGGACGAGCGTGACCTGTGATGATCGCTGGATCTGCCAGGTGAAGATCTCCAGGCCATGGGGCTTTTCCCTTTCTTTGATGACAGTCGACCTCATTAAACATGACACACAACATCATCATGTGACCGAGTAAACAATCAAACATGACACACAACATCATCATGTGACCGAGTAAACAATCAAACATGACACACAACATCATCATGTGACCGATTAAACAATCAAACATGAGCTGTCACTCAAACTGAGAACTGCTCAGTCATCGACTACATCTAACGTAACACTTTACAATCAGGTTCATTAGTTCACATTAGCTCATGTTTTTGTGTTCATTATGTTGTACTTCTATTTAATAGCCGGTGATGCTGATATGGCAATATACTCAAATGTCAATTATTAAGCGAGTTCAATAATGCAAATTTCATCAAATATGAGAAATTCAATTCTGCTGTAAAGGAGTTAAATGTTGATTCAATGCTGTTTAATAATCTGTAAATCAGCTCTACTGAAGATAATACATGTGTTTTGCACTTCATATACGATCTCATATTATCTTAATACCTTTGCAAGTAACTAACATGGACAATGACCAATGCATTTGTTACAGTATTTATTAATCTTTGTTAATGTTAGTTAATAAAAATACACTGTTCATTGTTTGTTCATGTTACTTCACAGTGCATTAACTAATGTTGATTTTTATCATGTATTAGTAAATGTTGAAATTAATATGAACCAAGATTAATAAATGCTGTAGAACTATTGTTCATTCTTAGATTATGTTAACTAATTTAGTTAACTAATGTTAACTAATGAACCTTATTGTAAAGTGTTGCACATCTAATATATATTCAAAAACATTTTATTTTAGTTAGCTGCCAAGCACCCGTTTCTAATTTAAATTTAAAGTTGAATAAGCTGAAAATAACTAAACTGAAACTGAAAAAAATAAAAAAATAAAAAGAAACTAAATGGACATATTTAAAAAGAAAATCTGTTTACTGAAATTACTGAAATTAAAGTGAAAACAGAAAACATTAAATAATTAAAAATATTAATAAATGCCATAATTACACTAAAATAAGACTCAAACATAGACACAAACTTTACTAACACTACAAATTTTCAAAAACATTTATATTGTTTATATTTAAATAAACTGATAAAAAGTTATTTTATTTTACTTAAAGGCCACATTTCTAATTTTCTAACAGTTTAGAACTGAAGCTAAAATAAAAAAAAAACTTAAAACACACACACGGACACACGACACACACACACACACACACACACACACACACACACACACACACACACACACACACACACACACACAACAACAACATTACTAAACATTAATTAAAATAATATGAAAACAGAAAAATAATACTAATTAAAAATATTCATAAATACAGTATACTGTATTAATGTTAGGAAATAATACTCAAGCTCAGACTAGCTTTACCAACTTATATTTACACAGCAATAAGAAAATGAACAAAATGGAAATAAAGAGCTGAAGTCTTGAGGAATCAGCTTGAACATCATTAAAATTTGATCTTATTGCGCAATTTTATTGTTTTAGAGAGACAATCATCACAGAATTAATCAAATTACTTAATGATAATACATAATACTTACTGATGTCTGTTTCGGTTTCCTCAGCTCATGACATCACTTCCTGTCTTACAAATAAGGCAGTGGACGAATGCAGATTCAAATAACGATGTACAAAAAAAAAAAAAAAAAAAAAAAAGCGTAAAAAAAAAATTAAAGCAGAAAGTTTTAATTATTGCATGTATTCTCGCAATGCTGGTTTGCGGCCAGATGATGGAGACACTCGTACAGGTAAAACTGTCAAAGCTCGAGAGAGTTTGTTTAGACTTCATATCTTACAAACTATTCATTTGAAGCGCAATAGCTCTGGCTTTGTAGCCTGGCTAACGCCAGACCCAATTCTCGTTGAGACTTGGGTCTGGAACACATGTACATTTTCTCGTATTTGAGGCGTGGTTACGAATGCCGGCGCTGTTTATTGGGTGCTAAGAATGTCTATCAAATGCTCATAGCAACATATGTCGTCATGTCTTGCTGTCCCTCCCGTTCTGTGATCCCGTTTGTGATTGGTTCCCTAAATGAGGCGAAATCTGGCCATGGTATCCAGACTGCCTTTCAGCGTGAATTGAATCGCGCTGCGGTAAGGCAGTATGGGGAAACCCAGGCTACTGGCTTGGTCCTCTGTATAATTAGGCTTATTCTGCAACATGTGAAACTAAAGAAAAGATCCTTGAATTAATGATAAACAACAGCATCTTCAAACGCTTCCCATTTACATTCGTGATTATTTACTGTATTAATCCACCAGGATAATAATATAAACAGAGACTCTTTATAATCTAAATCAAACACAGAGTATCATGATAAACTTCACCAGCACGACTTTTTATAAAGGTGAATAACAGAAAACATATTTTAATCATTTGCTTATTTATTTATTTATTCATGAAATGTTGTAGATGTTCTGGACAATAATTCTGTCCGTTTTTAATTTTAAAAAAAGATTAGGTTTGACTTAAATTATTTTCAACATTATATTTTTTATAGTTCAATTGCATCAAAAACTTGACCAGCAGTGAAAATATGAACATCAACCAATATTAAAATACTTTTATGGTAATTAAAGCTAGGCTACAGATGTAATCTATGAATCCTCTCGTCCTTTAAAAGCAAAACTGCATTTTTGCGGAAGAATATTGTTTTGGTTGCGCTTCGGCTTCTGCGGATGAATATAGTTCTTTTTCATAAACTAAACAGAGAGAAATTTTATCCTGCTGCACATAAAGCATTCACTAATAGGTTTAAGAGATATAACCAGTTTCCAGATAATGAATCTGATAACGTCTTAAGACAGAAACGCTTTGGAAGAATTATGATTTACTCATTCTTTTAAATCTTGAACAAAAAGTTATCATTGTGCAACTTTAAAGGAAAAGTACCATTTATCAAAATCTAACAAAAATATAGGTATTATATGGTTATTGTTTTTCTTTACTTTCTGATTTGTGATCAGTTCAGATGTCACCAACATGAGTGGCCAAAGCAGTTAAATAGATGATCTGTACTAAACTCTTCAAAATAAGTTTTTTTATTGGATATCTATGGTTCATGAAAAACCCTTGGAATCTCAATGTAATCAATACTGTATCTACTGTACTTTTAGTGGAACACAGGAGCGCCGGACAGAGCAGAGGTCATATTTGTTTTGGTCTGTGTGATTGTAAACAAAGATTAAGTATAATTAGCAAACATTTCATGGGAACAGTTTCATCTCACGGGTTATGAAGCCTGTAAACGACATCCGTATCCTGAGTGTAAAAAATGTTTATTAAAGGATCAGAAGGACACGGAGGTTGTCAGATTCCTGGCCTGAAGCTCTGTGTGTGTGTGTGTGTGTGTGTGTGTGTGGTGTGTGTGTGTGTGGTGTGTGTGTGTGTGTGTGTGTGTGTGTGTGTGTGTGTGTGGTGTGTGTGTGTGTGTTCGATTAGAAGTCTTCTCTGTTATCTAATAGCCTGAAACACGATGATACTGAGTGGAAAAAAAGCCTGTCATGAACAAACATCATCACCAGAAACAATAAATCACAGATCAGCTTTACAAATCAAAACCTTCCGCAACTTTCTCAGAGGAATCTTTTCATTCACTGATGATTCTGGGATCTTTTTAACAAAACATTTCATTATACATCAAGTCTGCTTCTATTCCCCCCAGATATTTCTGGAAGCGATCAGGGAACAATCTGAGAACTTTCTGGCAAGATTCTCTCAAAGTTAAGAGACAATTATCTGAAACATTTTAGTTGGACATTCGCCTTACATTTTTTAAATGTTACTACTAGTTTAAGAATGTTTAAATGACAATCAAAAGTAACATTCCTTAATGTTTAAATGTTACTATTTGCTTCAGAATGTTACATTCAAAAGTAACATTCCGTTTAAGTGTTACTATTTATTTCAAAATGTTAGAATGTTACATTCAAAAGTAACATTCGTTAATGTTTGCAAACTGATGAAATGGAATGATTTCAATAGATTCACACATCAAAGAAACTTTTCTTTTAAAAACTGTCCGTTATTAATAGAGAACATTGGGAACGTTCGGACAGGTTTGTTGTCTGGGATCTGTTTCTGATCAGGTGATGAAGCGTCTCACACCAGAACAAACCGCACACACACACACACACACACACACACACACAACCTATTTATTTATGTATCTGCTGTTTGGGAAGCAGGACGCACCGAGAAACTGGAAAGGTTTTTATGAAAACATCTCCATTTCCTGCAGGGCTCGACTTGTGTTGATCTTGATGTGACTGATTTGAACTCTTCTGGAAAAACAAACACGTGTGTACTGTCCAAACCGATCAAAACAATCCTTACACTCTTACAACGGAAAGATTTCATGTTCCATGCTCTAAAAGAGGGTTTTTTGCAGCAATGCCATGGAAGAACCAATTTTCACGTTTTACAAATAAAGATAGTTTAATGGCTTCAATGGTTCCATGAAGAACCACAAAAGGTTCTTTATAGTGGAATTAAAAAAAAATACTTTTTAAATGTTCTTCATGACCGCTGAAAAGTTTTTTTGGGGAACCAAAAATGGTTATTCTACTGTATATGACGTCGCTGCACAAAAAAGAGAAAAAAATATATATTTTGGAACCTTTATTTTTAAGTGTATTGTAAAGAACATTTATAATCAGAAGAACCTGTTTTTCCACTAAAGAACCTTTATGTTCAGAGGTTCTTCATGAAACCATCAATGCCAATAAATAACATTTATTTTTAAGATTGATTTTTTTGTGCACAAAAAACATTTTTGGTTCCCCAAACCTTAAAGTGAACGATTCAATATCAAGCATTAATAAATCTAAAGAACCTTTTATTTTTCACTATAAAGACCTTTTATGAAATGGAAATGTTCCATTGATGTTAGAGATTCTTCATGGAACCATCAATGCAGATAAAGAACCTTTATTTTTAAGCGTGCAGAAAAAACTATTTTGGTTCCCCAAACCTTACAGTGAACGATTCAATATCAAGCATTGATCAATCTAAAGAACCACAAAAGGTTTTTTATAATGAAAAAACATTTTTTTTTTTTGTGTTATTTTTTTTAAAAAAAAAATTACGTTCTTCATACTAAGAAAAATGGTTCCGATAGCTGAAAGGTTCTTTGGGGAACCAAAAAGTTGTATTTTTTTGGAACCGCTGCAATCTTTTATTTTTCCATTATTTTTCAAGTGTATTGTAAAGAACATTAATAATCAGAAGAACCTGTTTTTCCACAATAAAGAACCTTTATTCATAGAGACTTAAAGAGTAACTTTATATAGTCTGGTTATAGTCATCTGTGAGCTCTGCTCTTTTGAGCGACTGTCTGCGATCGGAGGAGGAAGAACCACAAAAGGTTCTTTACAGTGAAAAAAAGTTTTTTAAAATATTTTTTTTACGTTCTTCATACTAAGAATAATTGTTCCGATCGTTGAAAGGTTCTTTGGGGAACCAAAAAATGGTCATTTATTGCCTTTATTTTTCAAGTGTATTGTTAATAATCAAAATAACCCGTTTTTCCACTATAAAGAACCTTTAGTGCAACGGAAAGATTCCATGTTCCATGGAGGTTCTTCATGGAACCATCAATGCCAATAAAGAACATTTATTTTTAAGCGTGCAGAACAGTCATCTGTAAGCTCTGCTCTTTTGAGCGACTGTCTAAACTGTTCCGATCGGAGGATGAAGACCCACAAAAGGTTCTTTATAGTGAAAAATATATATATGTTTTTATAATTTAACGTTCTTCATACTAAGAAAAATGGTTCCGATCGCTGAAAGGTTCTTTGGGGAATCAAAACATTTTCTTTTTTGGCTTTGCTGCAAAAAAAAAATCTTTTGGAACCTTTATTTTTCAAGTGTATTGTTAATAATCAAAAGAATATATACATATACATTAACATTCTTCATACTAAGAAAATGGTTCCGATTGCTGAAAAGTTCTTTGGGGAACAAAAACATTTTCTTTTTTGGCATTGCTGCAAAAAAAAAAATCTTTTGGAACCTTTTAATTTTTAAGTGAATTGTAAAGAATGTTAATAATCAGAAGAACCTGTTTTTCCACTATAAAGAACCTTTAGTGCAACGGAAAGATTACATGTTCCATGTTAGAGGTTCTTCATGGAACAATCAATGCCAATAAAGAACATTTATTTGTAAGCTTGCAGAAAAAACAGTTTTGGTTCCCCAAATAACCTTACAGAAAAGAAGCATTGATAAATCCAAAGAACCTTTTATTTTCCACTATAAAGACCTTTTATGGAATGGAAATGTTCATGGATGTTAAAGGTTCTTCATGGAACATCAATGGCAATAAATAACCTTTATTCATAGAGACTTAAGAGTAACTTTATAGCTGATAATTCGCTCAAATAAATAAATAATCAGTGAAATGGAGGTTAAAGCGTCACAGTTTTAGATTCTCTTGCCGCTCGAGAACAGAGAACGAGAAGCGTCCTTCAGAGTTAAATGCTCTTCTCCTGGAAAGCCTCATTGGTTATAGTCATCTGTAAGCTCTGCTCTTTGGAGCGACTGTCTAAACTGTTGCGATCGGAGGATTGAGAAGGCGCTTCAGACGGACAGAGGTTTGATTGACAGGTGTCAGGGGCTTCAGTGAGCTCTTTGAGTTCTCCAGACACAGCAAACGGAGAGTCTCTGGAGAAGATGGAGCACACATGCGCTCCCTCCACTCCCTGTCCCTGCGCTCTCTGAGACTCCAGCCTGCAGAACAGACACCTGATGTTCTCCATGAGCTTGGAGAGCACCGCTTTACGCAGGAGAATGTAGATCCAGGGATCCAGGATGGGATTTGTGGAGGCGAATCGGATCGCCAGCAGATCTGGGTTCTTATCCAGCCTTTTCTCCACTGGAGTCTTATAAAGCTGGTTGAGAAACACCTGGACCTAAAAAAAAAAAAGAAGTGACACTACATTTTCAGGACGCATTTGACAAACATATTATTAAAAGATTTTGCATGTGAATATGTGCAGCGGGCCTTACGGATAAAAGTTATAATGTGATCATCAATTAAATTCTTACAAATGTGCAATTAAACCGTAGTTTAGTATAAACATATTAAATGTTCATAATTTTGGGAGATTTTTTTTTTTTAAAAGGTAATTTTTTTTACATTATTTTGCCCATTTTTACTGACATGCATCAGGAATAAAACATGATGATTAGAAACACCTGGACTTAAAACTGAACATTTTCAGTATCCATTTGTCAAACATTATATTAAAACGTTTTGCATGTATTAGCCTAATAAACAGATAAAAGTTAGGATGCAAGTAAATGTGATCAAGTTTAGTAATAATAAGAAATTCTTACAAATGTGCAATTAACCCGTACTTTAATAATAAAACTAATAAAACATGTTCCTAATTTTGGGAGATTTTCTTTTATAATGAAATGTTCTGGACATTAATTTTGTCCATTTTTACTGAAATGCTTCAAGGAATAAAACATCATGATCAGAAGTATAGAATTAAAAGGTTTCGTTTTCAACATTGTATTTTTCCTTGAAAATGAAAATATGAACATTAATCTGAATTTTCCTTTAGTATGGTAAGTATCAATTCTAACAAAATATATACAAATTATGGTTTTTTCTTAAAATAAAATTAAAAAAAATATATATTAGTGTGAAGAATATTTTATAATCTAAAGGTAAAAAGAAAAATGTTCCATGACAAACCTTTATTTTTAAGAATCCATGGTCTCATGAAAAACTTATTACATCTTTATGGTAAAAATGGGTTATTTAGATTTTTATAAATGTTCTTCACATTGTAAAAACGGTTCTTTTAAGAACTCTTCACTGAAAGATTCTTTGGGGAACCAAAACTGGTTCCTCTTTTGCTGTGGAACTGCCTTTGGAACCTTTATTTGTTTACTGTTATGTAGTTGAGATGACACCGTGACCCAACACTATTTCAGCATATCTATATTCCTATAAGACTTTATCATCACCCTATGTGATTCATTCTAATCTGTAGCACAATGCACACACTGTGTTTCTATTTTCATAGAAAAATGAAACTGAAGGAAAATCACGACGCAGATCGTGAGAAAGTTCTTGTTTTGCCGATAACACCGTCATATCTGAGGCAGGAAGCAGAATTGGAGAAATTATGTTTACAAGTGAACTTATTCTCCTAACCCTAACACCCTAACAGTCAACTACAGCCTACTAATACTCTAATGAGAGTTAGTTGAAATGTAGTTGCAAAGCCTGTAGTAAATGTCTAAAGTGGACTATCGAGAAAAAAAGTGGAAACCAGTGCGAATTTTATTTCTCGTGCCATTTATTCGTGCAAATGATACGCACTGTAAACCACTGTACACTGTTAAAAGTGTTACTTGGATCTAACTCAATAAAATTAAGACAACATTTTCCAACTACTTTTTTTAAGTTTAGTGAACTAACTGATATTTTGAGTAAGGACAACTTAATAATGTGACATTCAATGAATGCGAAAAGATTAAGTAGCATTTTCAGAAAAAGCAAAAAAATTGAGTACAATCAATGTAAAAAATATCAGCATATTATACACATTAGACTTAAATAAAATAGGTTACTTTTAAATGAAAAAAATAGTAGTTAATGTCTTGATTTATTAATTTGGACCAATTTGCCCTTTCTTTGTTTTGGAAGTGTAAACGGCTTCAAATAATTAGTTGCTATTATGTCAATTTCCAACATTTATTTTAATCATTGCCATATACAAAACCGTAGAAATGTACAGTATAAACATTGGTATTCAGGCATTAAAGCAAGTATGCCCTCAGCAAATAAAGTGCAGGTTAGTGTAATACCTTCACAGTACAGTTTTTTACTGTGTACATAATGTTACAACATTTTAAGTCAACAGGCACTTTTGTAACAGTTCACAAGCTATATTCAAAATGAGCTGGACAGTTAACAATCATTATTACATGGCTTGGTAGAATTCCAATGTAGAATGCGGTGTGTTATTTCTTGATAACAGACGCTGCTTAGTATAACTGACCGTTGCCATGAAAAACAGAGCGTTACCAAGGACGCAGTTCAGAGACGGAACAGACTATTTTCTTTAGCGGAAGCAATACAATCGTTTTTAAATCAATAAACTCCTTTTTAAATCAATATTTTGAGTCAAATTATTGATTTATTTGGTAGGTAGCCATGTAATAAGCGGGATAATGTATAGCGAGGTGGTTGTTATAGCGAATACAAACCCTTCAGGCTCCGCTTCAGGTCGGGCACCTAGTCAGCCTGTCGGGGTGGTATTCGCTATAACAACCGCCTCGCTATACATTATCCCTTACATAACATCTATTCATGCATTAAAAAAAGCATGATCTCAGCTTATAAAGTGCAGGTTTGTAGAACACCTTCACAGTATATTTTACTGTGTACATACATAATATTAAAACATTTTACAGTGTTAAAATGTTGTTCACACTGTACTGTTAAAGGGATAGTTTGTTTTAAAATGAAAATTGTCATTTACTCACCCTCAAGTTGTTTAAAACCTGTATGAATTTCTTTCTTCTGCTGAACACAAAGGAAAATATTTTGAAGAATGTCAGTAACCAAACAGTTAACTGGACCTATTGACGTCCATAGTCTTTTTTTTCTTACTATTGAAGTCAATAGGTCCAGTTAACTGTTTGGTTACTGACATTCTTCAAAATATTTTCCTTTGTGTTCTGCAGAAGAAAGAAATTCATACAGGTTTTAAACAACTTGAGGGTGAGTAAATGACAATTTTCATTTTAATACAAACTATCCCTTTAACAGTACAGTGTGAACATATTTAAACATTTTAACACTAACATTACAGGTCACAAGCATGAGCTTCTGACCTCAACTTAGCATAATACAATAGCATAATACCTTCACAGCATGTGAATATTTTGAACAGCTTTACTCAAACATCTCACTGATCTCACTTACCGACCACTTTTTAAAGTGCAGCTTCACACCAGGTCTATTTTGTGTGTATAAAATATAAACTTTTTAACACCAGAAAGTATGACCTCCAGCATAGTATAAAACATGATAAGGATAAACCATTACAACATCCTGAAAATTCAACGTTATGTCCAAAGTATAATGATGTTGAACAGACAAAGAAAACAACTGTTCAAAAGCGCAGTGACAGTTCTGGGTGGTATCTTGAGAGGTGAGAGCGGAAGGAACTCCGAGATTTAAAAGAGCATGGGCAATCTATATGAATACAAGGCATGGCTGTGTCCAAAAGTCCCATGATGAAGTCTATAATGCTTTAAAATGTCACTCTTTCCTGGTACCACAGTGCTGCACACTTTACAGGGCCATCCCGTCTGTCAATGGGGAGAAAAAAAAAAAGAGTTAGTTACCTCTACTAGCCTTTTGAATACAAGCCTGATAAAAGACATTTTAAAAATACATGTGAAGAGTATCCTGCTGAACAAGACAAGAATGATTAACTTTCGTTTATCGCAAAACTTATTTTAGTAAATAACACTTGTGAAAGAGGACCTATGCCATGTGCTGATCCACACAAGCTAACAGTGCCCACACTCATACTGGCAAATGTTTGCTCCCTCGTCAATGTGGTTTAGGTTAGATTGTGTGGATTGTGTAATCGACAAATTAACTGCTGCTCTGGCACATTAACGTTTATCTCCAATCGACGATAGCTAATCACTTAGCTAGCAGCTAAAGTTAGCTGTGGCGTCGTGTGCGTCTGAGTCCACTGCCAAACTGTCGAAGCCACAACAATGTTTTTGAATAAGTTACAAACACCTCTGAAACATTAAACTATCACACAAAGACAACATTACTCATACCTTACAACGCACACACATGTAGATTAATACAGTATGTGGCTCAAGTTGACAAACTGTTTGAAGTAACGTTAGAGCACATTCGAAATTGGCGCTCTTCGACAGAGCGATTGCGCAACACAAACACGTTAATTAGGGTAAACATAACTTTTAACAACACAAAGAGTTACTTACATGAGATGAGGTACGTGAAGTATAAATTATCCGGCTCCGTAGAAAACCCCGTTCGAATAAACTTCTGGAACAGACGAGACGACAGTAAAGAATTTGCCCGGGCTTGTTCTTCCGTGGATGCAGGTGGGCGGGTCGTGTGTCTTCTTACGTATATACGTCTGATATAAACTTTTAAAATAAGTTTTGTAAAATCAATTTATGGTGAAGTCCGATAAAATTAATTTTATTATAGAAAATATTAAGTAACGAAAATAGTCACACTTTTTACTTTTTGACAACTCAAAAAACAAAGAAAGAAAAATAAATTAATTTATTGGAATAAATATAGTTTTTAAAATTAAGTCATATGGACAATAGCACTGAACGACTTTTTACAGTGTAGGACTAAGGGTGTGTAGGCCATAAGGCGTATCATATGCACGCGAAACTATTTCTTGCGTATAAATGGCACGTTAAATAGAATCCGTGCATGCTATAGATACGCACTTTCATGAGATAGGACTGGATTCTGTCTAATATGTAGCAAAATACAGAAAAATCACGACACAGATCGTGAGAAAGTTCTTGTTTTGCCGATAAAACGGTCATATCTGAGGCAGAATTGGAGACATTAAGTTAACAAGTCAACTTATTCTCCTAACAGTCTACTACAGCCTACTGATACTCTAATGAGAGTTAGTTGACATGTAGTTGCAAAGTTACTAATAGTAAATGTCTAAAGTGGACTATCGAAATAAAGTGGAAACCAGGGCGAATTTTATTTCTCGTGCCAAAAAATAGTTTTTGCGTGCAAATGATACGCACTGTAAGCTTCTGTAGGATTAGGGGTGTGGAGTGCGTGTGTCTCACACGCCACGAAGTGCATATCATATATGCACGCGAACACTGCGTATCATATGCACGCAAAAATATTTTTTTGCTTTTAAATGGCACGAGAAATAGATACGCACTTACATGAGATCAGGCTGGATTCATTCTAATAGCACAATAGGCTACAGAAAAATTAAACTAAAGGAAAATCACGATGCAGATCGTGAGAAAGTTCTTGTTTTGAACCAATACTGTATTTCAAAATATGTATGACACCGTGACCCAACACTATTTCAGCATAGTTATATCCTGTTAAAACTTTATCATCATCATCTGTGATTCATTCTAATCGCACAATGGACAACATATTGAAACTGAGGAGAAAATCACGACGCAGATCGTGAGAAAGTTTTTGTTTTGCCGAGTCATATCTGAGGCAGAATTGGAGAGATTAAGCAGACACATGCGTTCCGAGAGCTTACAACGAGTGGAATGGAGCAAATGAGCACGACCGCAGATGTTGCGATGAGGAGAGTCACCATCTGGATCTCCGCGCCTGCCAGGCGGCCGAAGCTGCTTCTCCTGCCGGGATCAGACGCCCGGAACGGGTCAGTGCCGAGGGACGTGCGCCGCACGAAGTTCCGGTGCATTTGGATGAGCGCGCCGCACACCAGCACGTTACAGATCACCGTGACCAGGATCAGGAGCGAGCTGAAGCCCGCGTACATGTAGGAGAACGCGGCATGCGTGCTGACATTGGTCCTCCAGTCGATAAAGCACCATGTTTGAGGATACTGCATCTTAACCTCTCCGAAACCCGCGCTCGGGAGCGCGCAGAACATGATGTTTGATGCGTAAATGGCGAGAAGCGTCACTCCGGCGAGCTTCTTATCCGCGTAATCGTTGTAGAAATACGCGTGGTTGATAGCGATGTATCTCTCGATGGACATGGCGCAGATTATGCTCAACCCAGCCAGGGAGAAAAATAGCAAAACGAATCCGAAGTACTGGCACAGCGGGTCTCCATCAGGCCACGCGCCCTTCACATATGTAGCGATGGTCACTGGACTGGCGAGGATTGTTCCGAGAAGATCCGTGACCGCGAGACCGCAGACCAGTGTGTAGAAAGTGCTCTCCTTCTGCTCTCTTCTGGACTTGCAGAGCACGATGATGGCGATTATGTTACTGATGACCCCGAATATGAACATGATGGCGGGAATGGTGGGAATCCTGGGCTCGATCCCGCGCGCCGCGGTGCTGTTCTGCGCGTCCATGTTCGGCTGGGATCCAAATATTAGAAGTAGAAATGAAACATTTAGAAGTTATTCAACTGGGGTTCTGCTAAACTCTCAGCACTTCTCTATAGCTCTCATTTTCCAGGAGTTGTAAGTCCTGCTGTGGAGGGAATAAAGTCATGAGTGACTGAACCGCCCACACACACACACACACAACACACACACACACACACACACACACACACACACACACACACACACACACACACACACACACACACACACACACACACCACACACACACACACACACACACACACACACACACACACACACACACACACACAAATCCTTCACACACACACACACACACACACACACACACACACACACACACACACACACACACACACACACACACACACACACACACACACACACACACACACACATACACACACACACACACACACACACACACAAATCCTTCACACACACACACACACACACACACACACACACACACACACACACACACACACACACACACACACACACACACACACACACACACACACACACACACACACACACACCACACACACACACACACACACACACACACGTAGCGGGACACCCAAAACAACCAGCCCCTCCTGTACAATATCACTGTAAACACAAAAATTCATATCTTCTCTAAACAAAAAAAGCTAATTTCTTTAATGGGGGTAATAATATTCAGTAATATTATTGATCTGACTGCATTGACACTTTAAAAAACACGGTGTTTTTTGGGTTGTTTTCAACCCAAGGGCTGGGTAAATAGAGGACAGAACACATGTTGGGTTAATTTTACCCAGCAAATTGGGTCGTTTATTTAACCTAGCATAATGGGTTGATTCATTTTTGCTAGCTTTTTTTATTTTATTTTTTAGTTCATACATTAATTATACAGATTAACTTAAATCCTCTACACTTGTAAATAAAAATATTCCACACAACTACTGGATTGCATGATGAATCAACCCATTATGCTAGGTTAAATAAATTACCTTGCTGGGTAAAATTAACCCAACATATGTTCTGTCCTGTATTTACCCAGTCATTGGGTTGAAAACAACCCAAAATTGGTTTAAAGTGTAGTGTCAGTGCAGTCAGATCAATAATTCCTTTATTTTTATCATATTTTACAGTATAGGATGTTTTATATTTTGAACATATTGCATACATTTAAGCTCATTTAACAAATAGTAGAAGTACAAATTAAACATTTAGAAGTACACAAATACTACCTAAATATTGGGTTGTTACGTCTGACCCATGAGCTGGGTAACATAAAAACTACCCAAACAATGAGAAAACAGGATTTAGCTAGAAAAGAAAAACGAAGATTTTTAAGAGTGTATCAGATGAGAACAAAACTTGAGCTGAACTGTTGGGTCAAACTTTTATGTTAGCTTGATAAAGGCTTGTCTGAACGTTTTAAAGTTTATAAGCATCATGTCTTAGCATGTGTCTAACATTATTTTATATTTTGCATTTGTAACATTGGAATACATTGCTAGCATGAATTAGTATGTTGCTAGCATGTTTAACACATTGCTAACATAAAATCGCTTGTTATAACAGTTTGGCACATTGTTAACATGAATTAAGTCAATGCTTAAAGTCTCCATTTTATCTCTTAAAACTCATCTTTGGCATATTTAAACGTTTTTTCCTTGAAAAAAAATCTTTGTCTTAAAATAGCTTGAATGAAACTCGACACCCTTGCCTCATTTAGTATACGCGGTTCTATGAATATGCAAATGAGCCCCATGAAAATCCAGCTTTTAATGTTGTTTATATGTGTCTATGTGGTGTTTTTAATATGCTTTAATAACTCAAAGCATGTGTAAATTCATAAGTCGACAGCATTGCTGAGTATTTTCTGCTTAAAACTGCAGTGAACCAAAGACAGTCTCAAAAACACTGAAATCGCTGGTGTTTCTGACGTCACAAACTACAGTAACCAATCAACCAAAATGACATATTTAAAGTTTTTCCTTTGAAAAAAATGTAACTCGACACCCTTGGCTCATTTAGTATGCGCGGTTCTATGAATATGCAAATGAGCCCCGCCTCCACTCACTCACTCACTCAGAGATCCACTGGTTGACGATCACGTTGATCTGGGGTGTGTTTCCCGAAAGCATCGTTAGCCAACTATGGTCGCAATTTCCATTGAACTCTATTGGTAACGACCATAGTTGGCTAACGATGCTTTCGGGAAACACACCCCAGATCAACGTGATCGTCAACCAGTGGATCTCTGAGTGAGTGAGTGAGTGGAGGCGGGGCTCATTTGCATATTCATAGAACCGCGCATACTAAATGAGCCAAGGGTGTCGAGTTACATTTTTTTCAAAGGAAAAACTTTAAATATGTCATTTTGGTGATCAAAGATTAGTTTCAGAGAATAAAATGATTGACTCGGGGGACTTTAAACAAGCTTCAATAGGGAATTCCCAGGATTCTTTGGAATTGCATGATTGTCCAAATATAATGTTGGAGCCTGAGATCATACTGTAAGTGCATCTATGATTCATATGATCTTTATATCTGATGGAGAACAGGATTTGAGCATGTTTACTTGTGATAACATCAGTTAAATATTAGTGATGGTCTTTAAACAAAAGAGAGCTCAGTATTGTCTAGATCAGAAGTAAACTGTTTAGATTGGCAGCCGCTGATGTCTGACTCAATATCTCAGTCAAAACTAAAGCCAATTGCAAATGTGATATTGATTTTATACATTTTAGACACAATATTGCCAGTTTTGCCAATGAAAGTAGTTCTAAACGAAGCCAGAGCAGAACTGTAGTGTCTCTAAGAAACACACAGCAGTGAATCATTACTGAATGAATCCACTGTGTTTAACGACTCAAGTGAGTCATTGATTCAGTGACTCATTCATTAAAGGTACAATATGTAAGAATTCTGTAATAAAATATCCAAAAATCACTTGCACAGTGTGATATATTTCTTGCAGTTGTGTACTTATAATATCCCAAAAGTTTCCAAAGATTTTTTATTTCAGAGAAATTCCAATTTTAAATAAGTGGCCGTCCCGGAAAAAAATGTCGCCTGTCAATGACGCAATATCCGCGCGATCCTCGGTTTCCGCTGACGTAACAATGGCGACAGACGTGGACAACTGCGTAGTGCGTAACGTTTAGCGGCACGCTGTTCTTGTTTCGTTCAAACGTTATAGATCCTGACTTTGGGACAAAAAATGAGAACTAAAATGAGAATCAATATCGGCGTGGCGTTTTCGAGATGCCGAGAGCCAGCGTCCGCGACTAACTTCGACTCGACAGAGCTTCACGAGTCACCGCTCTTGCACATACTTTATTAACGTTAGACAGGAGAGCAAATGTACTTAAAACAAATCAATGTTATGTAGCTCAACATGTTAGAATATGATCAGTATGTTATTCTAATGTTGATCTAGCTTACTGCTATGGCGCTTTTCCACTGCATGGTACGGTACGGTTCGGTTCGGTACGGCACGCTTTGGCGCTTTTCCACTGCATGGTACGGTACGGTTCGGTTCGGTACGGCTCACTTGTGGTGCTTTTCCACTGCATGGTACGGTACGGTACGGCGCGCTTCGGCGCGCTTTAAATGGTACCTGGTCTGTTGAGGTTCCAAGCGTACCGTACCGGTACTAAAATGTGACGTGAAACACTGCAGATCACTGATTGGTCAGACAGACAGAATCGTCACTACCAGCGTCATTGGATTTGCGACACGAGACACTAAACCGCTATACAGAGTCATATAACCAGTAGACAACAGCCAACACGGTAGCACCTGTGTTTTACTTACTTGAAAAAAAAAGAAGAGATCAACACTTTAAAAAGGAAATGGCTGAATCGTGGTCGAGGTGCAGACGTTCCTCTCGTTGGTTGCCTAGGAGCGGGTCCAGCGAGAGCTGGATGGGGCAAAACAGAATGAAAAAGTGTTCCAAGAAGTAGCAGCTAGCTCAGCTCTTAGCCGCACACGGCTATCACCGGACCTACAAACAGTGTAACGATCAGTCCCACCCACTTTGAATGGGTACTAACTGCAGTGGAAAAGCAACCGAGCTAGCGAACCGAACCGTACCGTACCGAGCCGAGTCGTACCACGCAGTGGAAAAGCGAAGCCGAACCGAACCGTTCCGCGCCGAATCGAACCGTACCGTACCGAGCCGAGTCGTACCACGCAGTGGAAAAGCGCCACTAGTTTCATATAGGAAACGAACTAACACATAGAATAACATTATAACTTTCAACACACATTTAAATGCTGTTTAGTGTGATAGTGTGACGTTAGAGCAAGTGAAACAGCGCTGCGCTACATCACAAGTTTAATTCGTCAAATAAACAGACCTGTGTGAGTATAATGTCCTTATTCCTTTATATCTGCGGGACTCGCGTGTAATATCTGTCTTTTTAGCAATCGCGCCCTGCTTCATACCACTGTAATGTTAAAAACATGAATGTTTTCACTCATCTATAAACATTATTAGATCCATCAGCTTGACAGCAAGTCCCATCATTCAGCGAATCACTGCGTCATAAACATACGCCTTTATTATTATAAGAGGTTAGCGACTCCTAGCAGGGGAAAAAAATACATATTGTAACTTTAAGACGCCACATGCTTTGTTCCTGAATGAATCGGTCGAATGAATGATTCAATGACTCACTCATTAAAACAGTGATTTTGCCGCCACCTACTGACAGTTTTCCGTTTCCTATTTAGAGAATAATTTCATTTTTCATCCATATTCATGCACCTCTGAGCTGCATTAAACAATTTGTGTAAAATATACCTTTATGGCCACATTCTTACCTTAAAAATCACCATATAGTCAATAATGTTATCCCTTAAAACTCATTTTATCACCAAAATGACATATGTAACTCGACACCCTTGGCTCATTTAGTATGCACGGTTCTATCAATATGCAAATGAGCCCCGCCTCCACTCACTCACTCACTCAGAGATCCACTGGTTGACGATCACTTACAAGGTAGTTTGTGACGTCAGAAACACCAGCGATTTCAGTGTTTTTGAGACTGTCTTTGGTTCACTGCAGTTTTAAGCAGAAAATACTCAGCAATGCTGTCGACTTATGAATTTACACATGATTTGTGTTATTAAAGCATATTAGAAACACCACATAGACACATAAACAACATTAAAAGCTGGATTTTCACCACAGGGGGATTTTAAAAGTTTGTGTAATACATTATTTGTTGAATCAAAATATTTCTTTCTAAAACAATTTTTTTGTAATATCTATTCAATGTTTTTCGCATCAAACACAATAATGACTTTAAAATATCGTTTGGTGGATTGATTAATTAATTGGCACATCGTTAAAAACTTTAAACACCTGACAGCCCCAGTACATATAAAGTCTTGTTCTCTGAAAAAAATAATGCTTAAAATAGTTTATGCTTAAAATACGAAAAAATATTTGCCAACTTGGTCAGAAAAATAAACTTAATTCAAAGAGGAAACATTTTTCTGACACCATTGGCTTTCTTCTTCCTGTTTTAAGCATTTTAATCATTATTTTATTAATCAACAATTAATATATTCAGTCATTTTGCTTCTTCAATGTATCTTGATTTAAGAATATTTAGATATTTGTGCTGGAAAACAAAACAGAAACACTGAGGAACAACATTTATATTGTACATTTTACGAAAATATCATCATTAATCTTGTTCAAGTCTGACTTGAAGCAAAAAGTCCCGGTTTATGTAAGAGTTGATAGAGGGAAAAGCTTTAATCATAATCTAAATGAGATTTCAGCTTTACATGATCAGAATCAGCTTCAGATTCATATCACTTTCAGAGTTTCGGGTTACGTGCCGGAACAGGACGAATAAATCATTTTCACATGAAAAACTAAACAGAGCAGCGGAAACAGTCGCTTGATACCGAGAACCAATCAAATTAAAGCTCACTCTGTCCTCCATCTTAATGAAATTACTGGATAAAAAGGCCCAGAATACATTTGATTCATTTTGTACCTGTCAGTTAAGAGATGATGCATGACACCGCTTCATATGGCTTATGGTTGATATTAAATCTGACACGCCATACATTTCACAAATCAAATTTGGCGGGAAAATAACCTCCTGATTACCGCCCATTTCATCCACAAAATATGATTGATAACTTGCATATTTCGGCTAAATGATTAAATGTAGTCAGAAATATAATCTTGTTTAGCCTACTTTTGAATTTTTCTGACTCCACTGACAGATATTTGTTCTTGTTTTAAGCCGAATCTTACTTATTTTTTTTTCAGACTTAATATCTTGCTTCTTCTAAATGTATCTTGATTTAAAAATGTTTAGATATTTGTGCTGGAAAACGACAGAAACACTGAGGAATACTGTAATGTTGGATCACACACTGCATAAATAAATGTCTTACTCAGTATTTTTGTCTTGTTTCCAGTCCAAATATCGAAAAATTCTTAAATCAAGATGCATTTACTAGATGAGTAAAATGACATAAGATATTAAGTCTTGTTTTCCGGGGAATTAATAAAAATTAAGTGAGTTAATGCTTAAAAAAAGCAAAATTATCTGCCAATGGTGTCAGAAAAATAATGTTAATTCAAACAGAAACAAGGTTATTTTTCTTACACCAGTCAGATAATTTTGCTTTTTTTTAAGAAAACATTTATGAAAACATTTATGTAATTTTACTACTTTAGTAAATGCATCTTGATTTAAGAAATGTTTGATATTTAGACCGGAAACAAGACAAAAATACTAAGTAAGAAAAGTATTTTTGCAGTGAAACTGCAATTCTGCAACTATAATTCTGCAACAGTGTGAGCAAAAAGCTTCCCAAAATCTATAAACAGATATAAAGACAGATTGATATCATGTGCATCTGGTTTTACACCGGGAAAGAGTTTTCCTCCAATTATATCAGCAGAATCTCTTCGAAAATCACTAGAAAGATAAAAGAATTCCTGAAACTGCTTCAGATGTGTGATTCGGGCCCTTTTGTCCGAGTCTCCTGATAACACACAGAACAGAATGTGTTTTGTCCGCTGGGATTGTGTGTGTGTGTGTGTGTTCGCAGGAAAGAGAACGACGTCGCCATCAAGAAACACTAAACATGAAGGTGCAGAATTACAGCAGAAGAGCGGATAGTTTGAGCTGGAAGCGGATCGATTACAGTGTGTGTAATACATGAGACAAAACACACACACACAAAGAGAGAGAGAGAGAGAGAGAGAGAGAGAGAGAGAGAGAGAGAGAGAGAGAGAGAGAGAGAGAGAGAGAGAGAGAGAGAGAGAGAGAGAACTAAAGGATGAACTGACAGCTGAGACAAGACAAAATAATAATCAGAATAATGTTCCTGAAATAAGTGTCTAAAACTGCATTTATGTCATAAAAAATACAGTAAAATTTTTTGAAATATTATAATGTAAATCAGCTGTTTTCTATGTGAATATATAGTAAAGTTTCTTGAGTATCAGATCATCATATTATAGTGATTTCTGAAGGATCATGTGACACTGAAGACTGGAGTAATGATGATAAATTCAGCTTTGATCACAGGAATAAATTACACTTTACTATATATTCACATAGAAAACAGCTGATTTACAGTGGATTAATATTTCACTGTTTTTAATGTATTTTTGATTTAGTGAACAGAAGACTTCTTATAAATAAAAAAAGAAAACAAAAAATCTCCTGTGTAAATCATGTTATTTCAATGCGTACAGTATGAACAGACAGACTAAATAAGAGTATTTTCATTGTTTATTTATTCTGTTGCCGTTGAAAAAGAATCCAAATAATATTAACACACAAATCTTTATCTCAATCCACCCGAGCAAAGACAATAAACACGAGAACGAGAAACAATGGCTGTGTTCAGTGGTGTTTGCTGAGACGCTCCCTCTGGTTCTTCTCTCTCGTCTCTCTCTCTCTCTGGATGAGCTGGTGTCTCTCGGCCTCCCAGTCGCACAGCGTCTGCCGGTACTGGGAGAGATCCGGCTCCTCACAGCCCGCCAGTGTGTCCTGGGTCAGATCCGACACCAGCGAGTCCAGACTCCTCGAGTCCGTCTGATCCTGAGCCAGAAGAACATCCTTCAGCTCCTGCAACACACCAGCACACTTTACACGTCTCTCCTTTATAACATCACACTTCTTACTCGAAACATTCTTACAAAAGAAGAAGCAAAGACATTACACTGCAAAAACTGCTTTTCTTACTTAGTATTTTTGTCTTGTTTCCAGTCCAAATATCAAACATTTCTTAAATCGAGATGCATTTACTAAAGTAGTAAAATGACGTAAGATATTAAGTCTTGTTTTCTGGGGAAATAAATAAAAATTAAGTGAGTTTTTGCTTAAAACAAGCAAATTTATCTGCCAAATGCGGTCAGAAAAATAATCTTGTTTCTGTTTGAATTAACAATATCTTTAGAATTTTTAGACATTTGGACTGGAAACAAGACAAAAATACTGAGAAAAGCATTTTTTGCAGTGTAGGACTGAAAAATTAATCAAAATGAAGTGAGTTTGCACTTAAAATTAGAAAAAGAAAAATGCTAGTGGGGTCAGAAAAATGTTTTTTTTTTTTTTTTCCTTTAAGTAGATTTGTCTGATTTGGCAGATATTTGTTCCGGGTTTGTTATTAAAACTGAAACTAAAACCATTTTTGTTACTTGAAATGAAATATATGTTTAAGGTACAATATGTAGGATTTTCCGCCACCAGGGGTCGATAACCTCAATACAAAGGTTATTTGTTACAATAACAAAGGCAGTATAACAAAATATACTGATGACGTATATTTCGCATTAAGCTGAATTATGGATCTTGTCGTCAATCTGATGGATCTTTTATGGATGAGTGAATACACTGATGTTTTTAACATGACTGCGGTGAAGCAGGAGCGATTGCTAGACGTACACCAGCGCCACACACACACACACACACACACACACACACACACACACACACACACACACACACCACACACACACACACACACACACACACACACACACACACACACACACACACACACACACACACAACACACACACACAACACACACACACACACACACACACACACACCACACACACACACACACCCCACGGATATAAAGGAATAAGGGCATTTCATTCTACCCAACTACACGCAAGTGCTGAATTAATACTCACACAGGTCAGTTTATTAGAGGAATGAAACTTGAGGTAACCCAGTGCTGTTTCACTCGCTCTAACAGTTACACTATCACACTAAACGCATTTGAGTGTGTTGAATGTTGTTAGTTGGGTTGTTTGTTGGCTGTATGAGACTAAGTAAGCTAGATCAACATTAGAATAACATACAGATCATATTCTAACATTTTATCATGTTGAACTAAATAACATTGATTAGTTTTATGTACATTTGCTCTCCTGTCTAATAAAGTACATGCACACTCGCGTCTCTGTCGAGTGGAAGTTAGTCGCGGACGTGGAGCTCTCGCATCTCGAAACATGTTGATCTTCGTTTTAGTCTCTTTCTGTCTCAAAGTCTGCTTGCCATGGTCCATAATGTTTGAACAAAACAACAGCAGCGTGAGCGTCCTGCTGGGCATAACGGGCATAACCCAGTTCTCCACGTCTGTCGCCATGGTTACTATGGCAGTACGAGCGGAAACAATGGTGGAAACCGAGGCTAACGCGGATATGACGCATCGACTGGCGACTCCTCAGCGCTGCTCACACGCCCCGTTTCCTTGATTAAAATCGCAATTTTCTCACAATTTACAAATAGTTGGAAACATTTGGGATATTGTAAGTAATCAACTAAACAAAATATATAACATTGGCCTAGTGGTTTTTGGATATTTTACTGCAAAAATCCTACATACTGTACCTTCAACTGAAATAAAATAATATATGTTTTAAAAATAGCTGAATTTTATTTCCCTTTTAGTTTAGTTGTATGTGCTAAAAAACATTAAAAATGAGGTCTAAATTGATTAAAAAAAATGATTTAATAACAAAACAAAAACATTGAAAAAACAAACTGCAAAAAATATGTTCTCAAAACTCAATGGAACAGTTCAGTGTACTTAAAATATATCAGTTCTGAGAACTTGAAAGAAAAAGAAGGTGCTAAATACTCAAAGTTAATTTGACTAAACTAGTTAGTTTAATTTAAGTTTGTCCTACTCAAACCAGTTATTTTGAGCGTTAGGGTTTACAGTTTATCAGATCATGATTATTTCAAAACCTTAGAATGCTAGTTTGTTATTTGTTAATAATGTGTGCTATTTGTTAAGATTCCGTTGTAATAAGCACAAACGCACTCAGTGAGAAGGTTGAGGTGTTTACTAGTGTGTAGTGTGTTTTGAGGTGTTTGTGAGTGTGTAGTGTGTGTGTGTGTGTGTGTGTGTGTGTGTGTGTGTGTGTGTGTAGTGTGTGTGTGTGTGTGTGTGTGTGTGTGTGTGTGTGTGTGTGTGTGTGTGTGTGTGTGTTGTGTGTGTGTGTGTGCGTATGTTCCTGGTGTTGGACCTTGAAGCGCTTCATGTACTCTGGAAGTCTGAGTCTCTCGAGTGTGTCTTCCTCATCGCTGTCGTTCACTGAGATCTGAGTCTCTGACAGATCCTGCAGGATCTTCTCCACACACTCCAGCTGAAACACACACACACTTCAACACTCAATAACATCACATCTGGTCATTTTACAGTTTAATCAAAGAGACTCATTCAGGGTTTACATTCATCATACATTAGAGAGGACATTCATGCTGATGTTTTTTTTTTTAAATGAGCGCTGGTTTGTCTAGATAAGACCCTTATTCATCGTCTGGTGTCGTTTAAAGCCCTTTGAAGCTGCACTGAAACTGTCATTTGGACCTTGAACCGTTTGGGTCCCATTGAAGTCCATTATATGGAGAAAAATCCTGGAATGTTTTCATCAAAAACCTTCATTTCTTTTCCACTGAAGAAAGAAAGACATGGACATCTTGGATGACATGGGGGTGAGTAAATTATCAGCAAAAGTTTTTTTTACAAGTGAACTAATCCTTTAATATACTTTTTCATATCATAATTCCGACTTAGTATGTCAAAATTGTAACTTTTTAAATATACTTTGTCATAATTTCAATTTTTTAAGTCATAATTTAGTTTTCAACTTATCTCATAAACGTTATCAATTTTAATTATGTAAAAATTAACATTAAAGTAAGAATTTCAACTTTTTATTTAAGAATATGACTTTTGAAGTTATAATTTCCAACTTGTATGTCATATTTTTGACGTGTATGTGATTTTTTTTTACTTTTTTGTCATTTTTATGATTTCTATGTCATAATTATCATGACAACATATTTCATAATTTTGACTAGTCAGAATTTCAACGTTTTATTTAAGAATATGACCTTTTAACTTAAGTCATAATTGCAACTTGTATACGTGTCATTTTTTTTTTTCATTTTTATGATTTTTATGTCATATATTTAAGTCAGAATTTTCACTATGAATGTTGATTATTCTTCTCATATTCTCCGTTGTTGCGGCTCCTCTCTTCCCAGTCTGTCAGTAACGCTCTTTTTACTTCCTGTCTCTATGAAGCCCCTCCTCCTGAAAAGCACACTGTGCTCTGATTGGTCGGCTGGATCAGTGCGCTGTGATTGGCCGAGCGCTTCAAGTGTGTTTGGGAAATGTCCCGCCCCTTCCCATAACCGCCAGTTTAACACACTACCAACTAACTCAACCAGGCCCCGCCCCTTTATTCTGCGTATTAATTATTATAATGAGGAATATTGTGACGTGTTCGTTCCCGGGAGAAACTCAAGACTACAATGGAGGTGTTTCAGAAGTTCAGAAACACTAATATAGAGAATATCTGGAGATTTTTCATAATCAAATAGCAACATAAAGAAAGATGAACATGGAGAAAAAGCAGAACTGGTGATTTAGCTAAAGCTCTTCTTCTCCTAATTGAGAGTTTATGTTTACATATCTCAAACGTTTACTTCAAGGACATAATTTCTGTGGATTCTCTTTAAAGCTCTCCCTCAGGCAGGATAGATATGTGACATGCAAGCCCTCATTACAGCGGTTGAGATATGTTTGAGATACTCACGACTTCCTCAGATATCTTGACATGTGTGAAGTCGCGGCACACAGAGTTCATGACCTCGAGCGCTCTCCGGAGAAATCCCGAACTCCAGATCACGGGAATCTGATGAAACACAGCGTGGATCCCTCGGGACAGCTCCACTTTACCTGCTCACACACACACACACACGCAAACACACACACAGAGCTAAATGCATATTGATTTAAGAATGTTTTAATATTTAGACTGGAAACAAGACAAAAATACTAAGTAAGAAAATAATTTTGCAGTGTAATGTTTAGATATTTGTGCACACTGCAAAAACTGCTTTTCTTACTCAGTATTTTTGTCTTGTTTCCAGTCCAAATATCAAACATTTCTTAAAATCGATAATTTTGACCCATACAATGTATTTTTGGCTATTGTCACAGATATACCCGTGCGACCCGTTTTGTGGTCCAGGATCACATATTACATTAAGTCTTCTTTTCTGGGGAAATACATAAAAATTAAGTGAGTTTTTGCCTAAAACAAGCAAAAGTATCTGCCACTGCTGTTAGAAAAATAACCTAGTTTCTGTTTCAATTAACTATTTTTCTTAACACATTGGCAGATCATTTTGCTTTTTTTAAGCAAAAACTCGCTTAATTTTGATTAATTCCCCCGAAAAAGGGACATGATATCTTATCTCATTTGACTCATCTAGTAAATGCATCTTGATTTAAATTTTTTTAGATATTTGGACTGGAAACAAAAAAAATACTAAGAAAAGCATTTGTGCAGTGAAGCTGTAGTTGTTAAACACACACACACACACACACACACACACACACACACACACACACACACACACACACACACACACACACACACACACACACCGATGAGAGCGTATCCCAGAATCTGAGCGCTGAAGCCGACAGAGTTTTCCTGCTTCAATCCGGCCAACATCAGAGACGCTCCCATGATCCTCTCCTCCTGCCACTGGACAAACACATCTCACATCAGATCATTCAAAGGCCAAGATCATCCGAGTACGACAGAACTCAAAGTTATATAAGATATGGCTGGAGAAACAAAATGACTGAAGATATTAAGACTGAAAAATGTATCAAAATGAAGTGAGTTTGTGTTTAAAACAAGAACAAATCAGTGTTATTTTAGTATCATTGAGATATAGTTCTGAATAATTTTTAATTAGATTTCATGTTTTTATTTTAATTTCAGTAATATTTGTAGTAATATGATGTGATTGTCATTTTTTCCTATGTTTTTATTTTTATTAAATAGTTTTTATTAATTTATCTATTTTTTTATGTCTTTTAGTACATCAAGTTAAACTAAACGAAGATGGGAAATAAAATTCACCTTTTTTAAATATTACATTTTAGTTAATTTTCAAGCAACAACACTTTTTTTTTTTTAAAGTTTCAAGTAACAAAAATGTTTTTCATTTCAGTTATAATAATAACCCTGGAACAAATATCTGCCAAATCAGAAAAATCAAACTTAATTCAAAGGGACAATTAAAAAAAATGTCTGACCCCACTAGCATTTTTCTTTTTCTTGTTTCAAGCTTAAACTCATTTCATTTTAAATATCTTAATCTTAAAGCGACAGTTCACCCTAAAAATACTCTCCCTCATGTTGTTCAACCCCGTAAGACTTTCGTTCATCTTCGGAACACAAATGAAGATATTTGTGATTAAATCTGAGAGCTGGGTCACTCCTCCATAGGCTTCTGAGGGACTGAAACTTGCCGGCCCAGAAAAGTTATTAAAGACATCGTTAAAATAGTCCAAGTGACTACAGTGACTCAATCTTACGTTTATCAAGCGACGAGAATACTTTTTGTGCGTATTCATAAGTATTAATTTCCTTCTCTGTCGGCCTTGAGTGAGTTCTCGTAGTGTAACAGCGCAGCGCTTCTGTGTTGTACGTCACACACAGGCTCACTATTGGCCGACGCTGTGTGTGTGTGTGTGAGTGTGTGTGAGTGACGTACACAGAAGCGCTGCGCTGTTACACTACGTGAACTCACTCGAGCCGACAGAGAAGGAAATGAATATTTGAATAAAGTCGTTATTTTTGCGCAGTTAAAGTATTCTCGTCGCTTGATAAACGTAAGATTGAGTCACTGTAGTCACTCGGACTATTTTAACGATGTCTTTAATAACTTTTCTGGGCCGGCAAGTTTCAGTCCCTTAGAAGCCTATGGAGGAGTGACCCAGCTCTCAGATTTAATCACAAATATCTTCATTTGTGTTCCGAAGATGAACGAAAGTCTTACGGGGTTGAACAACATGAGGGAGAGTAATTACTGACAGAGTTTATATTTTGGGGTGAACTTTAACATCTTCACCAGTAAATCTTGATTTAAAAATGTTTAGATACTTGTGCAGGAATTCCAGACAGAAACACTAGTTTCTGTGCCGCTTGACTTACGCTGAGTTCAGGTTTGGTTGCCAGATATTTGCTGAGAGCGTAAAGCGACAGAATCTGTGTGGAGTTTTTCTCGAACGCCTCCTGAAGCATCACCTCCTCCACCACTGAACACGCTCCTGCAGTCGACACGGGATTCATGAGCACAACAGACCACAGTCCTTCCAGAAACACGCGCAGTTATTGCGGGCAAAAATCTTTGATTATGCGGCACGTTTTCTTAAAAAATGCGATGGAATATGCAGATATTTATGCGCTGAAAATGCGGGAACTTGCAAAAACTGCGGTTTGATGAAAGAGAGAAAGTGATTCCCCTGTTCCCTGTTCTCACTCGGCTACTGCCTTACTGTAAAGAGAGTCATTTCTTATTACTTCCTATGATAAGCAAGCACACTACATCACAGAAAGTGCTGGAATATTTCAGTTCATCTTGTTTTATTTCAGATCTTAATAAACACATCAAACTTACAAAACATTGATGAGTCAAACAAGTTCTGGAGCTTTACTAAAGGAATATGCTACAACTTTTGGAAAAATTAATAAATATAAAATAATAAAATGTGCTTCCTGTTTTACAGCTTTTCGATGATGTTCACGTCGCGTAATTACGTCACTTCATAACGTTCCCATGGCAACAGGAGAAACGGCAGCTCTTGTGTGAAGTAAACGCAACATTTCTCAATTTTCTGCTGAGATAGAGACTTTTTTGCAACGAAAATGCGAGGATTATGAAATCATGCATATTTTGCGCGGAAATCGGCAATTTATGCGGCGAAAGTGCGGCGTATTTGAAAAAATGCCCCCGCATTAATATGAGGACTTTGGCTGATTATGCATTGAATTATGCGACCGCATAATCACGTTTTCTGGAGGGACAGGAATAAACTAACAAACAACAGCTTTACAAACCCTTAAAGTCTTTGTCCTTTATGAAGGAGTCGATCAGAAGGTTAAAGGTGAAGTCGTCAGGAAACATGCCGAACTGAACCTGCAAGACAACAACACATTTGATCCGCTGCAAACACTCGTTTAACACTCATACAGCCGTGTGTTAATGATCTACGCTCACGGTATAAAGCACACGTGCAGTTAGTGTGTGTCTGAATCCACTTCTGCTAGTTTAACGACGGGACAAATGGTCGACGCTCCCGGCGCTGGTCTAGAAGAGTGTCTCTATTCTCTTAATGAGCGATGGGTGTGTTTATTCTCTTAATGAGCGATGGGTGTGTTTATTCTCTTAATGAGCGATGGGTGTGTTTATTCTCTTAATGAGCGATGGGTGTGTTTATTCTCTTGATGAGCGATGGGTGTGTTTATTCTCTTGATGAGCGATGGGTGTGTTTATTCTCTTAATGAGCGATGGGTGTGTTTATTCTCTTAATGAGCGATGGGTGTGTTTATTCTCTTAATGAGCGATGGGTGTGTTTATTCTCTTAATGAGCGATGGGTGTGTTTATTCTCTTAATGAGCGATGGGTGTGTTTATTCTCTTAATGAGCGATGGGTGTGTTTATTCTCTTAATGAGCGAAGGGTGTGTTTATTCTCTTAATGAGCGATGGGTGTGTTTATTCTCTTAATGAGCGATGGGTGTGTTTATTCTCTTAATGAGCGAATGGGTGTGTTTATTCTCTTAATGAGCGAAGGGTGTGTTTATTCTCTTAATGAGCGATGGGTGTGTTTATTCTCTTAATGAGCGATGGGTGTGTTTATTCTCTTAATGAGCGATGGGTGTGTTTATTCTCTTAATGAGCGATGGGTGTGTTTATTCTCTTAATGAGCGATGGGTGTGTTTATTCTCTTAATGAGCGATGGGTGTGTTTATTCTCTTAATGAGCGATGGGTGTGTTTATTCTCTTAATGAGCGATGGGTGTGTTTATTCTCTTAATGAGCGATGGGTGTGTTTATTCTCTTAATGAGCGATGGGTGTGTTTATTCTCTTAATGAGCGATGGGTGTGTTTATTCTCTTAATGAGCGATGGGTGTGTTTATTCTCTTAATGAGCGATGGGTGTGTTTATTCTCTTAATGAGCGATGGGTGTGTTTATTCTCTTAATGAGCGATGGGTGTGTTTATTCTCTTAATGAGCGATGGGTGTGTTTATTCTCTTAATGAGCGATGGGTGTGTTTATTCTCTTAATGAGCGATGGGTGTGTTTATTCTCTTAATGAGCGATGGGTGTGTTTATTCTCTTAATGAGCGATGGGTGTGTTTATTCTTCTCTTAATGAGCGATGGGTGTGTTTATTCTTCTTGATGAGCGATGGGTGTGTTTATTCTCTTATGAGCGATGGGTGTGTTTATTCTCTTAATGAGCGATGGGTGTGTTTATTCTCTTAATGAGCGATGGGTGTGTTTATTCTCTTAATGAGCGATGGGTGTGTTTATTCTCTTAATGAGCGATGGGTGTGTTTATTCTCTTAATGAGCGATGGGTGTGTTTATTCTCTTAATGAGCGATGGGTGTGTTTATTCTCTTAATGAGCGATGGGTGTGTTTATTCTCTTAATGAGCGATGGGTGTGTTTATTTCTCTTAATGAGCGATGGGTGTGTTTATTCTCTTAATGAGCGATGGGTGTGTTTATTCTCTTGATGAGCGATGGGTGTGTTTATTCTCTTGATGAGCGATGGGTGTGTTTATTCTCTTAATGAGCGATGGGTGTGTTTATTCTCTTAATGAGCGATGGGTGTGTTTATTCTCTTAATGAGCGATGGGTGTGTTTATTCTCTTGATGAGCGATGGGTGTGTTTATTCTCTTAATGAGCGATGGGTGTGTTTATTCTCTTAATGAGCGATGGGTGTGTTTATTCTCTTAATGAGCGATGGGTGTGTTTATTCTCTTAATGAGCGATGGGTGTGTTTATTCTCTTAATGAGCGATGGGTGTGTTTATTCTCTTAATGAGCGATGGGTGTGTTTATTCTCTTAATGAGCGATGGGTGTGTTTATTCTCTTAATGAGCGATGGGTGTGTTTATTCTCTTAATGAGCGATGGGTGTGTTTATTTCTCTTAATGAGCGATGGGTGTGTTTATTCTCTTAATGAGCGATGGGTGTGTTTATTCTCTTAATGAGCGATGGGTGTGTTTATTCTCTTAATGAGCGATGGGTGTGTTTATTCTCTTAATGAGCGATGGGTGTGTTTATTTCTCTTAATGAGCGATGGTGTTTATTCTCTTAATGAGCGATGGGTGTGTTTATTCTCTTAATGAGGATGGTGTGTTTATTCTCTTAATGAGCGATGGGTGTGTTTATTCTCTTAATGAGCGATGGGTGTGTTATTCTCTTAATGAGCGATGGGTGTGTTTATTCTCTTAATGAGCGATGGGTGTGTTTATTCTCTTAATGAGCGATGGGTGTGTTTATTCTCTTAATGAGCGATGGGTGTGTTTATTCTCTTAATGAGCGATGGGTGTGTTTATTCTCTTAATGAGCGATGGGTGTGTTTATTCTCTTAATGAGCGATGGGTGTGTTTTTCTCTTAATGAGCGATGGGTGTGTTTATTCTCTTAATGAGCGATGGGTGTGTTTATTCTCTTAATGAGCGATGGGTGTGTTTATTCTCTTAATGAGCGATGGGTGTGTTTATTCTCTTAATGACGATGGGTGTGTTATTCTCTTAATGAGCGATGGGTGTGTTTATTCTCTTAATAGCGATGGGTGTGTTTATTCTCTTAATGAGCGATGGTGTGTTTATTCTCTTAATGAGCGATGGGTGTGTTTATTCTCTTAATGAGCGATGGGTGTGTTTATTCTTTAATGAGCGATGGGTGTGTTTATTCTCTTAATGAGCGATGGTGTGTTTATTCTCTTAAGAGCGAGGGTGTGTTTATTCTCTTAATGAGCGATGGGTGTTTTTTCTCTTAATGAGCGATGGGTGTGTTTATTCTCTTAATGAGCGAGGGTGTGTTTATTCTCTTAATGAGCGATGGTGTGTTTATTCTCTTAATGAGCGATGGGTGTTTTATTCTCTTAATGAGCGATGGGTGTGTTTATTCTCTTAATGAGCGATGGGTGGTTTATTCTCTTAATGAGCGATGGTGTGTTTATTCTCTTAATGAGCGATGGTGTGTTTATTCTCTTAATGAGCGAGGGTGTGTTTATTCTCTTAATGAGCGAAGGGTGTGTTTATTCTCTTAATGAGCGAGGGTGTTTATTCTCTTAATGAGCGATGGGTGTGTTTATTCTCTTAATGAGCGATGGGTGTTTTATTCTCTTAATGAGCGATGGGTGTGTTTATTCTCTTAATGAGCGATGGTGGTTTTTTAATTTTCTTAATGGTGAGTGTGTTATCTCTTAATGCGAGGTGTGTTTATTCCTTAATGAGCGAGGGTGTGTTTATTCTCTTAATGAGCGATGGTGTGTTATTCTCTATGAGCGATGGTGTGTTTTTCTCTAATGAGCGATGGTGTGTTTATCTCTTAATGAGCGATGGTTGTTTATTCCTTAATGAGAGGATGGTGTGTTTATTCTCTTAATGAGCGATGGGTGTGTTTATTCTCTTAATGAGCGATGGGGTGTGTTATATTCTCTTAATGAGCGAAGGGTGTGTTTATTCTCTTAATGAGCGATGGGTTGTGTTTATTCTCTTAATGAGCGATGGGTGTGTTTATTCTCTTAATGAGCGATGGGTGTGTTTATTCTCTTAATGAGCGAATGGGTGTGTTTATTCTCTTAATGAGCGATGTGGTGTGTTTATTCTCTTAATGAGCGATGGGTGTGTTTATTCTCTTAATGAGCGATGGGTGTGTTTATTCTTAATGAGCGATGGGTGTGTTTATTCTCTTTAATGAAAAAAAAAAAAATTTTTTTTTTTTTTTTTTTTTTTTTTTTTTTTTTCTCTTAATGAGCGAAGGGTGTGTTTATTCTCTTAAAGAGCGATGGGTGTGTTTATTCTCTTAATGAGCGATGGGTGTGTTTTATTCTCTTAATGAGCGATGGGTGTGTTTATTCTCTTAATGAGCGATGGGTGTTTTATTCTCTTAATGAGCGATGGGTGTGTTTTATTCTTATGAGTGATGGGTGTGTTTATTCTCTTAATGAGCGATGGGTGTGTTTATTCTCTTAATGAGCGATGGGTGTGTTTATTCTCTTAATGAGCGAAGGGTGTGTTTATTCTCTTAATGAGCGATGGGTGTGTTTATTCTCTTAATGAGCGATGGGTGTGTTTATTCTCTTAATGAGCGATGGGTGTGTTTATTCTCTTAATGAGCGATGGGTGTGTTTATTCTCTTAATGAGCGATGGGTGTGTTTATTCTCTTTAATGAGCGAAGGGTGTGTTTATTCTCTTAATGAGCGAAGGGTGTGTTTATTCTCTTAATGAGCGATGGGTGTGTTTATTCTCTTAATGAGCGATGGGTGTGTTTATTCTTCTCTTAATGAGCGATGGGTGTGTTTATTATTCTCTTAATGAGCGATGGGTGTGTTTATTCTTCTCTTAATGAGCGATGGGTGTGTTTATTCTCTTAATGAGCGATGGGTGTGTTTATTCTCTTAATGAGCGAAGGTTGTGTTTATTCTTTTAATGAGCGATGGGTGTGTTTATTCTCTTAATGAGCGATGGGTGTGTTTATTCTCTTAATGAGCGATGGGTGTGTTCTCTTAATGAACGATGGGTGTGTTTATTATTAACGCTCCAGCAATGCTCCTGAACACACACTTGTTCTCAGACCAGCAGCCCAAGGACACAGATGCATTTGCTATTTAAACAACGTGGCGCAGAACGTGAAAATGAAAACTGCGTCTGGCTGAAACTAGCAGAAGACACTTGTGTGCGCCCGGCGCTGCACTGCACGAGTGTGTGTTGGAGCCCACAGACTTTATTCATTAGTGAAGTGAAAGTGTGGACTTCTCACACACCTTGTTCTTCAGTGTGTAAAGCGCTTTATCTCGGGCTCCGTGTTTCAGACACTGCCGGAACCAGCTGTGAACGCTCCAGTCCCGCAGATACCAGCAGTTCGGGCTGTGACGAAACCTGAGGAACACACACTTCAGCTGAGAAAACAGGGGAACACACACTTCAGCTGAGAAAACAGGCAAACACACACTTTAACTGAGCCAACAGGGAACACACACTTCAGCTGCGAAAACAGGCAAACACACACTTTAACTGAGCCAACAAGGGAACACACACTTTAACTGAGCCAGCAGGGAACACACACTTTAACTGAGAAAACAGGCAAACACACACTTTAACTGAGCCGACAGGGGAACACACACTTTAACTGAGCCAGTAGGGAACACACACTTTAACTGAGCCAGTCGATCCAAGCGCAATATTTGTCCAGTTTAAATTCACATTTTGTCAGAGAATATAAAAAAATACTGTTGTAAACAAACAAAGATCTTGCTTCATATGAAATGAAGGTCTGTGGGTTTAATCATCATTATATTATATTGTATTATAATACATTACATTATATTTAATTTTAAAAGCATTAACCCTCTGGTGCTCCTCGCATGGCATCTCAAAAATGACTTTTGAAAAAAAATGATTTTTTTTTTAATTTCAATGAAATGTGCTATTATTTGAGTTCAATAATATTTTTTATTTATTTTATTTTCATTTTATGTTACAAACTAATTTATGATTCTTGAACGCTTTGGATCACAGACTCTCTTTTTAAAGACGACACTTGGCACCAAAATATAAATTTTTTCTACCTTTTTTAATCTCGTCCATGAGTTTTTGTGTGTTCACAGCAAGTGGCAAAACCTTTACCAAGTTTCGTTCCATAAAGAAAAAATTCTAAAATAAAAAAACGTTAAATTTTATGTGAAAAAAAAATGACCGAAAAGCACCAGAGTGTTTAAGATTATCATCTTGGCCTATTTTATTATAATTTGTATTATTATATTATATATGATTCCAAGTAAGTATTAGGCTTAGACTGCAAGAGACATGAACAAAACAAAATTAAATTGTTAATCGAAATAATTTGTTTGACAATTAATCAGAAAAAAGTCATGACATGAGAAACTGCTAGTATTGAATTTAAAAAGTGGATATACATTATATTATTATATTCATTCATTTTTAGATTATATTACATTATTATAATATATTTTATTTACAACTTGGAAAAATATTTTTTTACAGTGCAGTGTACAAACAATAAACAGATTTAAATACTTACTTATATAGGTAATATTCGGCTTGATCCACTTCTTCTCTTGATGATAAAGTGTCTATGAACTGAACAAGACGTGCACATGTTAAAACATTTACTTCATTTACCATTTTATGTTGAAAAAGTCACAAATTCACATGAAAAATGCAGTTTAATTATTCTATTGCATATTCTAGAATATTTTAAACCATAAGCAAATTCCTCCTCCAAACATTTACATGATGCTATGATTTTTATTTTTGTTTATGTGATTCATTTTGTTCCGTTTATTTTTTGTTTTTGATAACGCTTTATTTCACAGTGTCTGTTACATATGTTACTGTAATAGTAATAACAGTAAATCATGCATAATTACATGCAACTAACCCTAATTAATTAATATTACTTAATCATTAGACTAAAGGACACCTTAAAATAGTGTAACCATTTGTTTGATCTCTGTAAGAACATTATTGAGAAACCACATGCACACACATACAGAAGCGAAATATGGAACAAAATATAGTGTAAAACATATGTAATATAATAATATCTGTCTCTCTCACCCTGCCGATGACCAAAGAGCTGACGGGAACCTTCCTCTCGTACGTTCTGTCCATCAGAGAGGCCAGCTGTCCTGCAGAACACATGAACACACACATCGTCACGTGTAAAGCGTGTTTAGCGTGTGTTTACAGCAGTTCTCCGTCCTGATTGGCTCAGAGTCTCACCGAGGTCCTGCGGGTCCTTCCGTCTCTGCTCCCATAATGCCGTGTCCGTGTACGCCGACGACAGCAAACTTCTCCTGACTGAAAACAACACAAGCTTTAATGCGTTAATCAGGATATTATTCTCAGCTGATCATCGTTGTGATTAGTGGCCTACTGATATTTGGCGTTTTTAAAATACCAATACGTTTTCCTGTTTGGCCGATGTGTCAAAAAAAGTGAGACTTTTATTTTGCCTGTGCGCCAGACATTTACTATGACAGCGTAATAAGGGTGACCTCTGACCCGACGCATGACAGGTGACCTCTGACCCGACTCCATAGCGGGTGACCTCTGACACGGAGCATGACGAGTGACCTCTGACCCGGAGCATGACGCGTCGCGTGACCTGACGCATGACGAGTGACCTCTGACCCGACACATGACGAGTGACCTGACGCATGACGAGTGACCTCTAACCCAACGCATGACCTCTAAACCGACGCATGACGAGTAACCTCCTTCTCAAAACATGACCTCTGACCCGACACATTACAAGTGACCTCTGACCCAACGCATAACGAGTGACCTCGGACCCGACACATGACGAGTGACCTGACGCATGTCGAGAGACGGTTTAGATCAGGAAGATCAGGCCTTTCCTAACTGAGCATGCAACGCAGCTTCTCGTCCAGGCCCTGGTCATTTCTAGGCTTGATTACTGCAATGCTCTCCTGGCTGGACTTCCATCGTGTGCAACTAAACCTCTACAAATGATCCAGAATGCTGCAGCTCGTCTTGTCTTCAACGAGCCCAAAAGGGCCCACGTCACTCCTCTGTTCATCTCTCTGCACTGGCTACCACTCGCTGCTCGCATCAAGTTCAAGGCGTTGACGCTTGCTTACAGATCGACCACAGGCTCAGCTCCCTCCTACTTTCACTCGCTCCTACGAGTCTACATCCCTACCAGAAGCCTACGATCAATCAATGAGCGACGCCTCGTGGTACCTTCACAAAGAGCCACAAAATCACTCTCCAGAACTTTCTCATTCACGGCTCCATGCTGGTGGAATGATCTGCCCACCGTCATCCAGAATGCAGAATCCCTGACAGCATTCAAAAGACAACTGAAAACTCATCTCTTCCGTGAGCACTTAACATAAAACACACACACACACACACACACACAAAAAAAAAAAAAAAAAAAATTTCCTCACTTGTTGGTTTGTTTATGCTACTCTGAGCAATGTTTGAACTTGGTATTTTGAGCACTTCTTGGGTTGCTATTGTCTCTTCACGATGACTCGTTTGGCTTAGTCCTCAGATGTAAGTCGCTTTGGATAAAAGCGTCTGCTAAATGCCTAAATGCAGGGGCGGATCTACCGGGGTGGCATAGGGTGGCAAATGCCACCCTAAAAGAAAGCCTTGCCACCCCTTCTGCCACCCCAGTTTGCAGCAACAAATTAAAAGTTATGGCCAGTTATAATCAGATTCAGCGCGATCTTCATCTTCAATCCGCAGCGGCGCCGAGCAGAGCTAGAGCACGTCAGAAACAGATGACACGGTGTGTGTGTCTATGTGTGTGTGTTCATCTGAGCCTCATTGGTCTGTCACTACTCGTCAATGTCAGAATTTTTGAGATGACCAATCAAATCAAAGTAGGCGGGCTTCACGTTCACACACTGAGCGCGGGCGACTCGACGGCGACGCTTCAGTGTACAGTCACGTGCGAGATAAGATGTGAGTAGCTAAACTTAACGTTTCATATTTGACAGTTTTTATTTTTTAGTTTAAAACTTTTAGTTTTATTTTTATTTAGGTCATAATTGTTAAACAAATGACCAAAAATAGTCAGGCAAACTAATTTCGCCATTTTGAAATGAAAATAGGCCTATGTAACGTGACTCATGCAGCCTAATGTAATAATTAGTTTACTGTCATTGTGAGGGGACAAGAAACATTAACAAAGCCGTTTTCATCATGTTAGGCACAGGATTAATAATGAATGTGTACATATTAAGAATATAATACAAATTGTGGCCTTTAGTAAATTAAAAAAGCTCAGCTTTAGAAGGGGAAGAGAAAGGGCAATATGAGGAGACTGGGGGGAAAGGAAAGGATCTGGAGATGAGGAGAGAGCAGGTATTGACAATAATCTACTGCGCGCTGACATGGTTTTAAAGCTATTTCTTATCCCTTTTTTTTTTTTGGTCTTCAAACGTCTTGAAATGCACAAATCATATATGTGTAGCCTACATATTGTGAATACATTTAATAAACGTAGTTACCTAGCTCTCCTAGTAGCTTTCAGTAAATGAATGCATCTGAGAAAATGATTCATAGGCAAAATCAACCTATCCGTTGACCCTATGTTTACTTTCTTCACTGACAGACACAAAAGAAAAGCCTATATATCATTCAAAACTGAGCTTTAGGAGGGGAAGACACAGGGCAAGATAAAAACAAAGAGAAAACGAGTGTGATGCCGATGAGGAGAGAAAAATAATCAGCTGCCCACTGACATGGTTTTAAAGCTGTTGTTATACAATTTTTTTTGCCTTCAAAACATCTTAAAATGCACATATGTAGTTCAGAGAAACAAAAATTTTCTCGGGGAAACCCCGACCCCCCCTAACTAACCTACCTCACATTCGGGACCAATAAAACCCTGCTGTTGCATGGTAATGAAACTAGTCAGCATTAGACCCTAAACTAAAGTGTTACCTTTTAAAAACCAAAAAAAAAAAATATATACCCTCATTGGGGGCTTAGCCCCCCCTAAAATGAAAATCCTAACCCCCCTGGGCCTACTGATTTTGTACAAAAGTTCATATTAAGTGACTTAACTTTTTAGCCACAATGCTGTCATTGTGCATGATAGAGCAATCATGTTTTTGCTCTATTTCGTGCCGTTTCTAACATAGCCACACCAGAACTGTTGCGCATCTCCAAGCAGCGGTGATTCTTGAATGAATTGCGTTTTGAATGATTGAGCTGCATTAAACAGTTGATGTAAATGAGTCAAAGATAGATAGATTGTTTTGATGATTTCATTTGACATTAATAGTCTGATTGGGTATTATTGTTTTAACTGAACTAGACATTTAATAAGATTAGAAAAATTGCTCTTATAGCCTAATAGGGCTGTCACTTTTGTGAAAAAATCCTGTTCGATTTTTGAGACATAAGTGTTCATTGAATCGATTGTAAAATCGATTTTCCGTGTCTAAAGACGTTTCCATTTTCAACACCAAATATAGGCAAATCCACGGACAACTAACAGGCATTAGGACGAAGTAAAGAGGGCGCTTGAGACGCGCAGCGCCCACAAGTCAGCAATATTCCTGATGATTTATTGGCGTGAAGTTTCGTGCACAATGACAAACAGGAGTGCAGCATTCAGGGATTGAAATTAACACCCTGGCCTCAACTCGCCAAATGCGGGTAAAAATTAACTTTGGAGGCTAACGCTGTCAAATCAACAGGCGTGCGTCTATGCTTACTCACTTTCTTTGCTGTGGAAGTTCGTGTAATCCAAATCTGTGTGGATTTAGCGCAAACACGCAACTCGTGAGTCCTCGTGATATAATACAGCGTATTGCGCAGAATCTGCGCATTTCTGGCCTACTTGAAGACACACGTCACTAAGCAACGGCTCTGGCAACAAATAACGGAGCGCTTGTTCACTTGCATTGAAGTAATAGCGAATATTAAAAAGCATTTGGTTAACAGAAAAGACATTATTATTTTCCAACATCCTACATGTTCTATTGATCTGTCCACCTAAAACACATTTTTGGTAAAAAAAAAAAAGGCAGCTAAAATCGATTCCCTATTTTCGTTTCGACGTAAACGTAAAGTGACAGCCCTATAGCCTAATGGTAAAAAAATGCCCCTGGAAATTAATTTAAAGGGTTAAATATCGCCCTGTAAGTTAATGTCTGTTATTGATCATAAGTGCTCTTAAAGAAAAATGTTAGCGTAGAGCCCTGAGGAGGAAAGAGGTAAAAACTATTATCAAGAAATTTTATTATAATGGTAGCACAGTGCTAGCATATTTGCAATGCTGATTTTGAGGTGATAAAAATCAGGTTTGTGTCATTGTACAGGAACACTAATATTCCTAATATTAACTGTTTCACATGAAACCTCAAATGCCAGACATTCATTGATTGCATGAGAAACAAAAGTTTGTCCTGTATGAGTTTGTAAATGGCAGCCTGTGCCCTTTTGTAGTACATACTATTTCTCATCAAACTGTGATTAAATTCAGTATACGTCTGCCATATGTTGCCACCCCTCAAAAATTCCTGCCCCCCTCTCGCCACCCCATAAATATTTTTCTAGATCCGCCCCTGCCTAAATGTAAATGTAAATGTAAATGAGACCTCTGACCCGACACATGACGAGTGACCTCTGACCCGACACATTACAAGTGAACTCTGACCCAAAGCATGACCTCTGACCTGACGCATGACGAGTGACCTCTTTCTCAAAACATGACCTCTGACCCGACACATTACAAGTGACCTCTGACCAAACGCATGACGAGTGACCTCTGACCCGACACATGACGAGTGACCTGACACATGTCGAGAGACCTCTGACCCGACACATGACGAGTGACCTCTGACCCGACACATTACAAGTGACCTCTGACCCAACGCATGACGAGTGACTTCTGACCCGACACATGACCAGTGACCTGACGCATGACCTTTGACCCGGCGCATGACGAGTGACCTCTGACCCGACACATGAGCTCTGACCAGACGCATGACGAGAAACCTCTGACCCGACACATTACAAGTGAACTCTGACCCAACGCATGACCTTTGACCCAACGCATGACGAGTAACCTCTTTCTCAAAACATGACCTCTGACCCAACACATTACAAGTGACCTCTGACCCAACGCATGATGAGTGACCTCTGACTCGACACATGACCTCTGACCCGGCGCGCGATGAGGTCAGAGGTCACTTTTCTACCGGAACTAGCCATTACCGGAAACCAGTGTTTTTAGTTTATAAAGTTATAAACATAGATATTTTTCTTACAAAAACACATGGCATCCCTACAGAAGACATTAATTGAGGGAGAGTAAATTATGGGATAATTAACATTTTTGGGTGATGTAACCTTTTAAATCGGTCAATATTTTATTACAGCCACCGTTTAAATGTTTAAAATAGAGTAAAACATAATTATATTATACACCATACAGTATCTAAAAATTTTAAAAACAATGAAATTTGGACTCCGTTTTTTATTTCAACCTGTAATATTATAGTGACAGGGTTCTCTGTACAGTTTACAGCATTAGTTAAGAGAAACATCTATAGTACCTGACATATATCCAAATTAATGGAAATTTAAATCGAATCCAATTAAGAGCTTGTGAATCAGAATCATATAATGTGATCAATAATATAAATGAAGATGAAGTCACTCACACACTACTATGGAAAATATGATTATTTTAACGCCATTGTGATACAGAATTGTCAGGTTACTGTTATATATATATATATATATATATATATATATATATATATATATATATATATATATATATATATATATATATATAAATTATCATCACTCAAAACCGAGTTGTATACAAACATTAAACTTACATTAGCGTTCACCTCTCATTCACATCTCTAGGCGTCTATCTTTAAGATTAAAGCACATACTTCTATACATATCTCTGTCTGATGTAAGCATGACAGTTTAATGATCATCCATTAATAGTGACACTCACCGATTAATCTGTAATTAACACATTTGGAAAAGGTTTGTACGGGAAACTGACAGCGCTGCAGGATGGAGGCCGCCATCTTTAGACTGAACCATTCGGCACGAGCGACGGGGGATCACAGAGAACTCAATGCGCATGCGTCCGCTTGGGTGCTACCATTATGACAGATCTTATTATTTGCAGATTTCACCCCAATTTTTTTTATATATATTATAATCAACCCAGTGAGTGTGTAATAGTACAATCTGGTTTAACGCGTCCGGGAAAGAGATTTTAATAGCGATTTTTTAATATGAGGAAAGTAAAATATTCACACAAGCCTCATGTTTCAGTGTTATTATAGATGATCCCGATAGGTGGCGCTCTGATATCATAAAGACAGTTGATGATCTCACAAAAAATCTAAATCTTTAGAATAAACCACATTCTTCTGATGTTACTTTATCATCTTTAAATAACTCATATACGCTCATATCATTAAACTCCCATTAAGAACAGAAACAACTCTTTACAATAAGGTCTCATTTGTAAACATTATTGAATGCATTAAATAAAACAAATGAACCACATTAGCCAAATATTTTTACAGCATTTAATCTATGCTAATGTTAGGTACTAAAAATATGTTAGTTTACTGTGCATGTTAACAGATACAACTTTTGGTGTTAAAAATGTATTATTAAAGGGATAGTGCACCCAAAAATGAAAACTCTGTCATCATACTCACTCTTATTTTGTTAAAATAAATAATTTAATAAAACTCAAAACAATGCAACAGTTCAGTTTACTTAAAATATATCAGTTCTGTGAACTTGAAAGAAAAAAATAAAGTGCTAAAACTCATAAAAATTAATTTGACTGAACTAATTAGTTTAATTTAAGTTTGTCCTACTCAAACCAATTAATTATTTTTAGCGTTAGGGTTTCTTTCTTCTGCTGAACACAAAGGAAGATATTTAGAAGAATGTCAGTAATCAAACAGTCGGACCCCATCGACTTCTATTGTATTTCTATAGTATTTCTATTCTATTAAAAAAACTGATTACAAACATTCTTTAAAATATCTTCCTTTGTGTTCAGAAGAAAAAACTCATACAGGTTTGGAACAACATAAGAGTGAGTAAATGATGAAGTTTTTATTTTGTGATCTGTCCCTTTAAATGTAGATTAATATTAACTTAAAGTATTGTTCATTGTTAGTGTTAACAAATTAAACTAGGGATGCACAATATATCTGTCACTATATCGGTATCGGCTGATATATATATATGTCAATTTATAATGTTAGCGTAATCGGCCCCATAAGAACATTTGTCTGATATATATCAGAGCTTTAATATTAAAGCTGATTAATAATGTATTATTTCTTTCAGCTGAGACGCTTCAGATGTTCAACATGATGGATTTGAATTGCTTTAAATATGTTTGTATTCACTTCAAAAAAGGAAAATACAGTAAAGTGTAACGTGTCATATCGGCTACATGAGATTATAATGAGAATATTATAAGTGTGTGTTTGGGTCATGGCTTTTAATGGTGAGACTTTTGTTTGGGTAATCAGGCTCTCAGAAAATACATAAAAATTTGGATTTAGATTTATCAGCCATTATATCGGTTATCGGCTTTCAAATATAAAGAATTATCGGTTATCGGGCAAAATGTTAATATCGGTGCATCCATAGATATACCTTATTGTAAAGTATGACCAGATAAAGTAAAATAAAGTTATTTTTCCGTTCAAAGCACAGAAAGGAACAATAAAAGGATTGAGATTCTTCAATGCACTCCAAAAACTGCTTTTCTTACTCAGTATTTTTGTCTTGTTTCCAGTCCAAATATTAAACCTTTTTAAAATCAAGATGCATTTACTAAAGTAGTAAAATGACATGAGATATTAAGTCTTGTTTTCTGGGGAAATAAATAAAACTTAAAGGTACAATATGCAGGATTTTTCGCCACCAGGGGTCGCTAACCTCTTACAATAACAAAGGCGTATATTGATGACGTATATTCCGCATTAAGCGTAATTATGGATCTTGTCGTCAAGCTGATGGATCTTTTATGGATGAGTGAATACACTGATGTTTTTAACATGACTGTGGTGAAGCAGGAGCGATTGCTAGACGTACACCAGCGCCACACACACACACACACACACACACACACACACACACACCACCAAACACCACACACACACACCACACACACACACACACAACACACACACACACACACACACACAACCACCACCAGTCCTGTGGATATAAAGGAATAAGGACATTTCATTCTACCCAACTACACGCAAGTGCTGATTAATACTCACACAGGTCAGTTTATTAGAGGATGAAGCTTGAGGTAACCCAGTGCTGTTTCACTCGCTCTAACAGTTACACTATCACACTAAACGCATTTGAGTGTGTTGAATGTTGTTAGTTGGGTTGTTTGTTGGCTGTATGAGACTAAGTAAGCTAGATCAACATTAGAATAACATACAGATCATATTCTAACATTTCATCATGTTGAACTAAATAACATTGATTAGTTTTATGTACATTTGCTCTCCTGTCTAATAAAGTACATAACACTCGCGTCTTTGTCGAGTGGAAGTTAGTCGCGGACGTGGAGCTCTCGCATCTCGAAACATTTGATCTTCGTTTTAGTCTCTTTGCTTGCCATGGTTCATAATGTTTAAACAAAACAACAGCGTGAGCGTCCTGCTAGGCATAACGGCATAACCCAGTTGTCCACGATCATGTTCTGTCGCCATGGTTACTATGGCAGTACGAGCGGAAACAATGGTGGAAACCGAGGCTAACGCGGATATGACGTCATTGACACGCCCCGTTTCCTTGCTTAAAATCGCAATTTTCTCACGATTTACAAATAGTTGTAAACATTTGGGATATTGAAGTAATCAACTAAACAAAATATATAACATTGGCCTAGTGGTTTTGGGATATTTTACTGCAAAAATCCTACATATTGTACCTTTGAGTGAGTTTTTGATTAAAACAAGCAAAATGCCAATGGGGTCAGAAAAATAATCTTGCTTCTGTTTAAATGAACTTTATTTTTCTGACCCCATTGGCAGACAATTTAAATTTCCCCGGAAAACAGGACATAATATCTTATGGTATTTTACTCATCTAGTAAATGCATCTTGATTTTTGAATTTGTAGATATTTGGACTGGAAACAAGACAAAAATACTGAGTAAGAAAAACAGGTTTTGTGACGCTCTTGCTTTAAACATCCTCTTGCTTTTACAAACGACAGAAACCAAAGAAACATACAATTTACATTAACCGACCGGCCGGAAAGATCTGTGTATCAGAATCAAGGATGAACTGATATAGAACATCTTTACAGAAGAAAAACACACTTTTAAAGCAAAGATCTCTGAGTATCGACAGAACTGGAACTGGCCAGACGGTTTTATATCTTTTACAGTGACGCCGTTTCTCAGCAGGTGGTGTGTGTGTGTGTGTGTGTGTGTGTGTGTGTGTGTGTGTGTGTGTGTGTGTGGTGTGTGTGTGTGTGTGTGGTGTATGTGTGTGTGTCGTTCACAGAAGTCCCTTTGTCCTGATTCATCCAGGACTTTCACTTCAGCACAGACGTTTCACACAACCTGATTCTGAGTGTTTTATAGGCTTTACACTGAAACATTGAGGTGATTGGAAGACAGGAAGAGGATCTGAGCACTTCCTCTTTAACCAGAGCTTCATCAGGACAAACACCCTGAAGGTGTGGTGCTCGCGACACAACACACACACACACACACACACACACACACACACACACACAACACCCCACACACACACACACACACACACACACACACAACACACACACACACACACACACACACACACACACACCACACACACACACACACACACACACACACACACAAGGTTTTTTCTGTCATTAATGCATTGTTTGTATAAGATGCTTAAAGGTGCTATAGAAAATAAAGTTTGTTATTATTATTATTATATGAATCTGTGATCACACGCCCATTATACTTTTTTACAAACCTTAATCAGGTTTATTTAGTTGCACTGCAAAAATGCTTTTCTTACTCAGTATTTTTGTCTTGTTTCCAGTCCAAATATATAAAAAATCTTAAATCAAGATGCATTTACTATATGAGTAAAATTACATAAGATATTAAGTCTTGTTTTCCGGGGAAATAAATAAAAAGTTGATGCTTAAAAAAAGCTAAATTATCTGCCAATGGGGTCAGAAAAATAATGTTAATTCAAACAGAAACAAGATTATTTTTCTGACCCCATTGGCAGATAATTTTTCTTTTTTTAAGCAAAAACTCTCTTAATTTCGATTAATTCTACCGGAATAGTAAATGCATCTTGAGTTAAGAATTTTTAGAAATTTGGACTGGAAACAAGACAAAAATACTGAGTAAGAAAAGCATTTTTTGCAGATGATATTAGAGTTAATGTATAAAGCTTCTCTCAAACTTATGAACAATTCAGTTCAACATTAAGTAATGTTAATAGAACGTTATCATGGTCTTTAATAATGTTCTCAAAACATCAGAGCAAAAACATTATTTATACATCCTTCAGCATTTTCCTGAAATCATATTTTCATAACATAATGTAACATTAGCACATATTTTAGTAGCTGTATATTATCTAGTGAACTGGAATTGTGGAACAACATTTTTGTTGTAAAATCAGATTCATTTTTTTCTTTTCTTTCGTTTTTCTCTGCAACCAAACTGGGAAACAATAGCCTTCAACAATGAGAAGTGTGTTATCTTGTGTAAAGGGTCAGACTCCCACAGCGCGTTTGATCAGAGTTATTCTCCAATACTTCCTTTTCTCTTTTGAGGAAGTGTGTTACCGTTTTTAAGGAAGAAAACCTGTCCAAAAAAGGTTGTAGAGTTAAAATAGACTAAGTTTACTTTAGAATACTTGTTTGGTTATAAACACACAATATTTAGTCTTAAGATGTTTTTCCTCAGTGTTGTTTTCCAGCACAAATATCTAAATATTCTTAATAGCATCCAGTATTAAATGAGTATTAAATTATTTAACACTATACATTTACTGGAGAAGAAGCAAAACGACTGAAGATATTAAGTCTGAAAAATTTATTGTACATAAATATTGATCAGCATTCACACTGCGGTCGATCGAAATCATTTATGATCATCATCCATGCATTTACACATTGCAAAAATACAAAACTGTCAAAAAATCATGAAGCTGTCAATATCATTAATTTATCAAAGTCAGAACATTATTAAAGCAGTTACACCTCCATTGAAGGCAATTAGAATCAGTTTTATTCTCTTAATTATATTAATTTCATTGTACATTATGATAGCAAGTAAACTAAACATGCTACGCTTCTTCTGAAAATCAAGATACTTGCAAAGATTTCTGTACATTTTTCACATGAAAAAATAGTTGAAACATCATCATCACAGCGTATTAACTGCAAAAACTGCTTTTCTTACTTAGTATTTTTGTCTCGTTTCCAGTCCAAATATTAAAACATTCTTAAATCAAGATGCATTTACTAGATGATTAAAACACCATAAGATATTATGTCTTGTTTTCTGGGGAAATAAATAAAAATGAAGTGAGTTTTTGCTTAAAACAAGCAAAATTATCTGCCAATGCGGTAAGAATTTTCTTTTTTGTTTGAATTAATATTATTGTTCTGACCCCATTGGCAGATAATTTTGCTTGTTTTAAGCAAAAACTCACTTAATTTGGATTAATCCCCCCGGAAAACGACATAATATCTTATGTCATATATACTCATCTAGTAAATGCATCTCGATTTAAGAATTTTTAGATATTTGGACTGGAAACCAGACAAAAATACTGAGTAAGAAAAGCATTTTTGCAGTGTTTGTCTCAGAAATCGTCCTCTTTATGGCTGTAGAAGTGGTGTGTTGTGTCTTCTTCTTCTGTACGGATCAGGTGTACACACTGTCTTCTCTTATGGCTGTAGAAGTGTGTGTGTTGCGTCTTCTTCTTCTCGTATGGATCAGGACTGTACACACTGTCCTCTTCCTCTTTATGGCTGTAGAAGTGTGTGTGTTGCGTCTTCTTCTTCTCGTACGGATCAGGACTGTACACACTGTCCTCGTCCTCGTCCCGACTGGAGCTCCCGCCGTCAGACGGAGACCGGCTCATCTGGTCCTGGATCTGGTTCTGGTTCTTGCGGGACAGATCGAAGGGCTCGTCCTGAGTGATGCGGGACAGGATCCGGAGCGGCCCGGAGAGACACAGACGCCCCCGACGCCTGAACACTGACGAGAACATCATCATTATCACACACACTATGTGTCTTCCAAAAAGCATCTCAACATTCTTAAAGGAACACTCCACCATTTTTTCATATTAAACTGTTATTCCCTTAAAGGATAATTCGGTATTTAGCACTTTGAGTCTATTTTCTAGTGTGTTTTGGATGAGCTAGAGTGGTGGACACAGAAATGTTGACGATGGGTCCTGTCTCGACTTTTAGACTCTTTTAGAATCGCCTCTGAGCGCTTCAGAGTGGCTGTCTATGGGCATGCACAAACATGTGCTTAAAACAACCCAACGTTCGTTTTCAAAACTGTGACACTCACCGAGTGGTTAGTGGTGTTCGTTGATGATCCAAAACAAGTAGCGTAGCGAAATACAGTTTCTGTCGTGTTTTATTTGGCATTTTGTAACATCGCATGATTTCTGTTGGAGGACTCATTGCAATAACTCATGCAATAACACACGACAGAAACTATATTTCGCTACGCTACTTGTTTTGTTACCTTGCTCTGTTCTGTGTGACCTTTTCAACATAATTGCGTATTACGTGACGTCACATGATCGCGCATCACAGAACAGAGCAAGGCGAGCATTTGTGCTTATAAAACTCAAACTGTTTTATTATTTTCTGAAATGAGCGATGGTTTGGCTAGATAAGACCCTTATTCATCGTCTGGTGTCGTTTAAAGCCCTTTGAAGCTGCACTGAAACTGTCATTTGGACCTTGAACCGTTTGGGTCCCATTGAAGTCCATTATATGGAGAAAAATCCTGGAATGTTTTCATCAAAAACCTTCATTTCTTTTCGACTGAAGAAAGAAAGACATGGACATCTTGGATGACATGGGGGAGAGTAAATTATCAGCTAAAGTTTTTTTTTTTAAAGTGAACTAATCCTTTAGGGGAATAACAGTTTAATATGAAAAAACGGTGGAGTGTTCCTTTAAATCACGACACATTTACTGGAGAACATTCCATATTGTATCATTCTTCAAACACTCTGAGAATGTTCTGAAACAAGTTGTTACATTTAAAAAATGTTACTTTGTATGATTATTCAAACATTACACTCCAAAAATGCTTTTCTTACTTAGTATTTTTGTCTTGTTTCCAGTCCAAATATCTACAAAATCTTAAATCAAGATGCATTTACTAGATGAGTAAAATGACGTAAGATATTATGTCTTGTTTTCTGACGTAGAAGTTTAGACGTAGTTTAGACGAGAACGTGCATGACGTCACATTTTGTAAATTTTCGCGCCAATTCGGACCCGACTTCTCCACACACACACGCCTACAGGCTGATAGAGGCGACCGGTGGACAGTCAAGCTGTCATTCTCTCTATTACATTATGGTTGGCTCATAAATGTACAAATGAAAACTCTATCTTAAAGATTTTTTGAAGTAAAAACCTACACATAGCCCCTTTAAGCAAAAAAATCACTTCATTTTGATTTATTTGCCCAGAAAACAAGACTTAATATCTTATGGTGTTTTACAACTTTAGTAAATGCATCTTGATTTCAGTTTTTTTATATATTTGGACTGGAAACAAGTAAA
>CM070836.1:37933444-37950944 GCA_036326025.1 Chrosomus eos | reverse complement strand
GAAACAATTATATCCATCTCTTCCTCTCTGTTGTTCCTCTGTGTTTCACTTTCACTGCTTTAGGACGGGAACTTCTCTTTTTTATAATAATCTATTATCCTGTGCTCTCATTCGACACACTCAATGTGTTCAATACAGTCAAAGTCTCTCAGACGTCTGTCAATCATCAGTGTGGAAATATCAAATATCAAATATCAAATAAAGACTTGTTCTGCTTTACTCAGATTAATGACGACGGACAGCAGGTGTAGAAAATATCCATGCATAATCATATTTACAGAACACGACAAAGCATTTTATAGTACAAAACATGATTATTTAACATGCATTTTGCATATTAGATCATATTTGCATGAAAAAAGCATTGCATATACACTCACACTGCAAAAAAAACTTTTCTTACTCAGTATTTTTGTCTTGTTTCCAGTTCAAATATCAAACATTTCTTAAATCAAGATGCATTTACTAAAGTAGTAAAATGACGTAAGATATTAAGTCTTGGTTTCTGGGGAAATTAATCAAAATTAAGTGAGTTTTTGCTTATGCTTAATGCGGTAAGAAAAATAATCTTGTTTTTCTTTGAATTAACATTATTTTTCTGAGCCCATTGGCAGATAATTTAGCTTTTTTTAAGCATTAACTCACTTAATTTTAATGTATTTCCCCAGAAAACAAGACATCATATCTTATATCATTTTACTCATCTAGTAAATGCATCTTGATTTAAGAATTATTTGATATTTGGACTGGAAACAAGACAAAAATACTAAGTAAGAAAAGCATTTTTTGCAGTGCAAAATGAAGAAATTCTGTTTTTCAGGAAATATAAATCTGAAAAATGTTGTTTGTTGGTTGAAAATCTATTTTTTGAGTACAAGTCATTAAACTCCTGCAAGTGATGTTTTCATCATGATCATTCGAGCTTTACAGATATTGATTCATAAGTGCAACACCTCCACCTGTAAAGCGCATCAGCAGGCCTGAGTGTGTGTGTGTGTGTGTGTGTGTGTGTGTGTGTGTGTGTGTGTGTGTGTGTGTGTGTGTGTGTGTGTGTGTGTGTCGCGTCTCTTACCTGTCTCCTGCGCTGCGCTCCTCACACTGAGCCTCCAGCCTCTCCAACAGCATTTGAAGTGACTTAAGAAAGAGAACAGGAACAATCACTTTGTTCTCATTTTTCAGATGAGTACCTTCGCAGAGAAGGAAGGAAGGGAGGGAGAGGAAGTCAACAAGCCTGTGCTTTCCTGCACCAGAATAAGGAAACACTAGATACACATCTCCATTCCTCTTCGAAACACTGCGAGACTGAAGCCAGAGATCAGGCCTCGAACACACAGAGATTCAGACATGATGTTGACCTTTGACCCGCACACATCATTCTACATCACTGTCCTATTTATATGCATTGTGTTTTATTTAATACAACATCAGCATTATTCATTTATTCACAGAATGCATATATAGAGGGAAAATATATGAGGAAGTATAAGGAACTAAAATTTATTGGAAATATTTTTTAGTATACATTTTGAGTAAATGCATAATTGTTTTTTTATGTATATACATTTGACAATAACATATGAGGAAATACAAGTAACTAAAACATTTTAAAATATAATTATATAATTTTTTTGCCATTTTTTAACTATATATATATTATTATATATATTATACACACACCTATATATATACATACACATATACTTACATAGACACACACACACACACACACACACACACACACACACACACACACACACACACACACACACACACACACACACACACATATATATATATATATATATATATATATATATATACACACACTGCACATATACACACACACTGCATATATATATATATATATATATATATATATATATATATATATATATATACACAAACACACACATATATATATATATATATATATATGTGTGTGTGTGTGTGTTTGTGTATATATATATATATATATATATATATATATATATATATATATACATACACACACACACACACTATTTTGAGCTTGGCTATTATTTTTACATTTTCATTGGCACAGAAATGATGCACTTGTTCAACTTCAGCTCTCAGAAGTGTAATCCTGTGATATTCCTCTGTGACGTCCTGTAGAGATGTGTGATTATAATCATCATTAATAAAGGTTTATTAAAACAGTAAACCTCTAGACGTCAAAGAGCTGAAGTTTGGTGTGTGTGTGTGTGTGTGTGTGTGTGTGTGTGTGTGTGTGTGGTGTGTGTGTGTGTGTGTGTGTGTGTGTGAGAGAGAGAGAGACAGAGCGAGAAAGAGACTCGATCTAATGATAGAAGAGCAGATTTACCCTCCAGTGACCTCCTGTGTTCCTCTTTCACACACTCATGCCAGTTCATCAGTGTGTGTGTGTGTGTGCATGTCTGAAAGCAGTGTGTGTGTTCCTCTGCTGTACATCTGCTGTACATCTCCATCTGTCCTGTAGTTGAGGCGAAAACCAGTCAACACATTAAAGTAATCATTCATTTTATCCCTTAAAAATCATCTTTGATCACCAAAATTACATATTTACATTTTTTTTCCCTGGAAAATAATCGTCTTGCCTTAAAATATCTTGAATATTTTACTCGACAGCCTTGCCTCATTTAGTATGCGCGGTTCTATGAATATGCAAATGAGCCCCGCCTCCACTCACTCACTCAGAGATCGTACTCGGTTACTAACGTAACCTCGGTTCTCTCTAGAGAGGGAACGAGTACTGCGTAATATCTTACGCTATGGGGAAACACTCTTTCCTCGAGATATTGAAGCCAAAAATTATCCTTAATTTTTTTAATCATGCAAAACGCTTTTGCAGCAGCAAGCAGACAAGGGCGAAACAGCTCGCGCGCCCATTGGCTGCCTCGCTGGAAAAGCTGCAGCCTATCGAGTGAAGGCACTGCGTGACGTAATGACGAATGAAGACGCTTCGCGCTCATTTCGTCATGTCCCGCCAGTATAGGCGTGGTCTCGCCCTGTAAATACCCCTCGATAGCTGTATTTCTCTGATTTTGTACACCGAAGCGAACCAGAGCATAGTTCAAGCACGGCAAGATACGCAGTACTCGTTCCCTCTCTAGAGAGAACCGAGGTTACGTTAGTAACCGAGTACGTTCTCTTACGAGAGTATCTCTCGTACTGCGTAATATCTTACGCTATGGGGACCCCATACAAAACGCCGTGCGGACAGGGATCCAACACCAGAGTCCCGGGGCCAAGCCCGGGGCACATCTAGTGCATAATCACCATAACTCACATAGAGTAGAGGAGGAGAGGCTAGAAGCGTCACTCCTTCATAAAAGTCCCGTAGGGGTACCGACCCGTAAGGGCAACATAGCCGCATTGGCGGCCGATAAGCCCGAAGTTCAGACCGCCAAAAGCTTAGCTTGTAAGGCGGGCACCTCCAGGTTATAGTACTTGATAAATGTCGACGGCGAGGCCCAGCCCGCAGCCGTACAGATATCCTGCAGGGAGACCCCGCTATACCATGCCCACGACGAGGCCACGCCTCTTGTGGAGTGCGCTTTGACACCCAATGGGCACCGCAGGCCCTTGGAAGTGTAAGCCAGTGCTATGGCATCCACTATCCATCTGGATAGGCTCTGTTTTGAGGCGGCGAGTCCCTTAGAACGGCCGCCAAACAAAACGAAAAGCTGCTCGGTCTGCCTGAACTCAGCGAGCGGGACACATAAGCCCTTAACGCCCTGACAGGGCAAAGGAGACTCACGTCCCTCTCCTCATCGAGAACCGGAAGGGCTGACAGGGAAATTACCTGGGCCCTAAACGGTGTATTGAGGGATTTCGGCACGTAGCCGTGCCTCGGTTTGAGTACGACCTTTGAGTCGTTAGGCCCAAACTCCAGACAAGACGCGCTTACAGAAAGCGCCTGTAAGTCCCCTACACGCTTCACTGAAGCGAGAGCCAATAGAAACACCGTCTTAAGGGACAGGTGCTTCATGTCCGACAGCTGGATCGGCTCAAACGGGGCGCCTTTCATGGCCTCCAAGACCGTGGAAAGGTCCCAAGCCGGGACTGAAGGGGGCCTGGGAGGGTTTAACCTCCGAGCTCCTCGTAGGAAACGCACGACTAAGTCGTTTTCCCCAGCGACTGGCCAGACACCGGTTTAGCAAACGGTGCTATGGCCGCCACGTAAACTTTGAGCGTGGATGGGGTCCTTCCCTTATCCATCAGCTCCTGAAGGAAGGCAAGCACTTCCTTAACCCCGCAGTCCACAGGTGAAAAGCCACGGGCTCGACACCAAGTAGAGAACACCGACCATTTCGAGGCATAGAGCCGTCTGGTAGACGGAGCTCTAGCCTGCGCGATCGTGTTTAGCACTCCTTCCGGGAGGCTAGCGGGTACCCGTTGATGGCCCATGCGTGCAGGGACCACAGTTCCGGGCGAGGATGCCAAATCGAGCCCTCCGCCTGAGAGAGGAGATCTCTCCTCAACGGTACAGGCCACGGGGCAGTGCTGGCCATCCGCATCAGGACCGGAAACCAAGCCTGGTTCGTCCAGAGCGGAGCCACAAGCAGCACTGGGCATCCATTTTCCCTGATCCGTTCCAACACCTGAGGCAGGAGCGAGACAGGGGGAAAAGCATACAGGGGACCGCTGGGTCAAGCATGGGCCAGCGCGTCCCTGCTTTTCGAGAAGAATACTGGGCAGTGAGCGTTCTCGCGGGACGCGAACAGGTCCACCTGCGCTCTGCCAAACGTTTCCCACAGCAGCCGGACCGTCTGCGGATGCAGCGACCATTCTCCTGTCGGGACGTTGTCTCTGGACAGCTTGTCTGGACCCGTATTCAGGTGCCCAGGCACGTGCGCCGCTTTCAGAGAAAGGAGGTTGCGCTGGGCCCAGACCAAGAGGGGTTCCGCCAGCCTGCAAAGGCGTGTGGACCCGATGCCGCCCTGGCGATTTATGTACGCCACCACTGACATGTTGTCCGACCGGACCAATACGTGGTGGCCTATTATCTGGGGACAGAAGCGCCTTAGCGCTTTGTCGACTGCCATTAATTCCAAGCAGTTTATGTGAAGGAGCTTCTCCCGTACTGACCATAGGCCAGCTAGTGGTCTGCCCTCGAGCAGCGCTCCCCGCCCCGATGTGGAGGCGTCCGTAGACACCACCTTCACACCCGAGGCGATCCCCAGACTCACACCTGACTGATACCAGTCGGTCACTTTTCCACGGTTTCAGAGCTGAGACGCACTGAAGGTTGACCCTGAGGCGAAATAGCCTCCATAGGTCCACGCCCTGGGGGAACTCGTGCTTTTAGCCATAGCTGCAGTGGGCACATGCAGAGCAGGCCCAACTGGAGTACGGAGGCTGCTGAGGCCATCAGACCCAGCATTTTCTGAAACCTTCTGAGCGGGACTATAGAGCCGTGGCGGAAGGATCTCGCGACGTGCTGAATATTCAATCCGCGCTCCGGTGACAGGCGTGCTGTCATGGATAGCGAGTCCAACACTGTTCCCAGAAGGAAATTCTCCGACTGGGGAGCAGTGAGCTTTTCGCCCAATTGACTGTAAGGCCCAGCTCCTCGAGGTGCTCGAGTAATGCGGCCCTGTGTTCTATGAGCTCCGTTCGTGAACGAGCTAGAATCAGCCAATCGTCCAAGTAGTTCAAAACTTGCATGCCCCGAAGTCTCAGGGGGGCGAGGGCCGCGTCCATGCACTACGTGAACGTACGGGGTGCTATGGACAGGCCGAACAGCAGGACTGTGTATTGATATGCCTGGCCCTCGAAGGCGAATCTCAAGAATCGCCTGTGATGGGACGCTATTTGTATTTGAAAATAGGCGTCCTTCAGATCTGTTGACATGAACCAGTCTCCTTGGCGCACTTGCGCGAGGATTTTCCTGGTCGTAAGCATTCTGAACTGGCGCTTCCCGAGCGTTCTGTTCAGCAGTCACAGATCTAGAATGGGTCTGAGCCCACCATCTTTTTTCAGTACCAGAAAATATCTGCTGTATAAGCCCCCTTCGCCCTGAGATAGAGGTTCTATAGCCCCTTTTCTCAGTAGTTTCGCTATCTCGGCTCGAAGTAGATGAAACACTTCGCTATACACCGTAGTTTCGACTCGCGCCGTATAACGGCGGGGCGTCGAGCGAACTGTAGCGAACAGCCTCTCGTTATAGTGTTCAACACCCATTCTGATACCCCGGGAAGCCTTGACCACGCATCTGCGTGAATAGCTAGGGGTAGAATGAAATCTGGGCTCTGGCCGCGGCAGGACGGCAGCTCGAGAGCCCCTGTGTACTGGGAACACAGCACCGTGTTTACAGCGTTCGAGGCGGGGGGCGCGCTGATCACAGCGGGCAGCCTGGCCGCGCTCAGCTTCTCTATGGCGGGACGCGCAGAGAGCGAGCGGGGCGAATCCTGTGGGATTCGGCGCGTGTGAGGGAATGTGGGCACATTTACTAATGCGGCACATTTACTACACTGAGAATACTGTCAGCTCGCGCGACTAAATCACTGCTGTGTATACAGCGTGCGAGGCGCGCGCTGATCAAAGCCGGCAGCCTGGCCGCGCTCAGCTTCTCTGTGACGGGTTGTGCAGAGAAGACGAGCGGGGGTGAATCCCGTGAGATTCGGAGTGTCTGTGAGAAATGCGGGCGCGAGACAGCGGGCACATTTTCTGCACGGAGAATACTCGGCTCGCGCCGACTGAATCAACGCTGTGTTCACAGCGTGCGAGGTGCGCGCTAATCACAGCGGGCAGGCGCGCGCTGATCAAAGCCGGCAGCCTGGCCGCGCTCAGCTTCTCTGTGACAGGTTGTGCAGAGAAAGCGAGCGGGGGTGAATCCCGTGGGATTCGGCGTGTCAGTGAGGAAATGCGGAACAGCGGGCACATTTACTGCACTGAGAACACTGTCGGCTCGCGCCGACTAAATGTGTGTTAGTTTCGTTTTACAGAAACCAAGGGACACGCATCGTGTAGTGTAAGCGGGCATTGTATGGGCGCGTTCACCACATTTTCTGCACAACCAACATGAGTTGGTTTTATTTGTGCTAGCCCTGCACCGTGGCGGGCTGTGTCTGGGTGTGGGAATGGGCACTGGGACGTGGGCATTCTTACAACACTCGTAACACCATCGGCCGTGGCCGGAACACCAGAAAATGCACTCTTTATTGGATTTATCTGGGTAGCCATAGAAACGGCTTTTGTGCGCAGGCAAGCGGGCTGAGACACCGGCTGCTTCACTGCGAAATACACTGGGACAGTCACAACGCATGGAACTGAACGAGCGAGAAGTTTTGGTGGAAATCCGGCCGCAGCGGGATCTGAACACCGTCACTTTCCTAGAGAGACTAGGAAGGCCTTGAGACCTCGGGCTTTACCTCAATCCTCGGCCGGGGCCCGCGCTGAGGGGGGCGGCGTCCAGCAGAGCGAGAGCGCGGTGTTTGATCTCGGGCCTGGCGGCGCTGCTAGTTAGCCGAAACGGCGGCCTTTGTGCGCAGGCAAGCGGGCTGTGGAACCAGCTTGCTCACTGCGAAATACACTGGAACAGTCACATTGCTTGGAACTGAACGAGCGAGAAGTTTTGGTGAAAATCCGGCCGCAGCGGGAACTGAACACCGTCGCTTTCCTAGAGAGACTAGGAAGGCCTTGAGACCTCGGGCTCTATCTCAATCCTCGGCCGGGGCCCGCGCTGAGGGGGGCGGCGTCCAGCAGAGCGAGAACGTCGAGGAACACGGAGCGCTCAGCTTCCGTCATCTCGGATAGCGTTAGCCACAAATGTATCTCACCATTCAGGCCGATGTAATCCACGGCTTGAGAGAGCGGACGCATCGGCTCAGTTTCAATGCCGTCTCCGGTAGTTTGTCGAGCTCAAGTGCGGACGCGGCGGCAGACGGCGGCCGCTGTCCGTCTGGGAGCGACTCGAGCGAAGCCGGCGAAGCTGGCGGGCGAACCGGCGAGCTTTGGCGGGCTGGAAATAGCTCGGGAGCGCGCAGGGCGCGGCGCTTCTTGCGGCGCGGCATCACGGCGGGCTGGGATGCGGGCTCGGAGAACGACGCCAGGCGAGTCCGCAGAGTCACCATAGGCAAGCGTTTACAATGATGGCATCCGCCGTCAGCGAGCGCGGTGGCCGCGTGATCCTCACCCAGGCAGGACACGCAGATGACGTGGCGGTCCTCGTCGCTGAGTGGGGCTCGGCAAGAACCACAGGAAAGCATCTTTAAAAAGACGCAGCTCTTTTAGAACAGTAGAAATGGGTGTTGCGTCACGTAAGCAAACACACACACACACACTTAGCAGAGTAAAAGGATATAGTACGCCGGAAAGCGCAGCAGGTATGGCAGTTGAAGGCGGCTGGGCCAGCGACTTCAGAAGATGGCACGTCCCGCTGAGAAGGCTACAAGTCAACGGCGCGGCTTCTCACTCTGGATCCCGCGATGCGTGAGCTTCGCGTGAAGAATGAAAAATCAGAGAAATACAGCTATCGAGGGGTATTTACAGGGCGAGACCACGCCTATACTGGCGGGACATGACGAAATGAGCGCGAAGCGTCTTCATTCGTCATTACGTCACGCAGTGCCTTCACTCGATAGGCTGCAGCTTTTCCAGCGAGGCAGCCAATGGGCGCGCGAGCTGTTTCGCCCTTGTCTGCTTGCTGCTGCAAAAGCGTTTTGCATGATTAAAAAAATTAAGGATAATTTTTGGCTTCAATATCTCGAGGAAAGAGTGTTTCCCCATAGCGTAAGATATTACGCAGTACGAGAGATACTCGTAAGAGAACCACTCGTTGACGATCACAGGTTGATCTGATTGGTTACAAGCACTGGTGTAGGCGTATACCCACTTCTTTTTCAGTCGGTATTGCGTATATGGTATATACACACTTCTAAATCCCCTCTGTGCATAATTTAGTAACGTTATCTAGCTAATCCAATCTCATGTGAAAAAAACACCCAGTCAAGGCCGTACCCACCATCGAGGTCCCCGAGGTCCGGACCTCAGTCATTTTTTTGAGTGTATACAATGAAAGTTGGGAAATAATTGACTAATATTAACTCAAATTTGGTGCTGCAATGATTCGCCCATCGCGACGACAACTGACCTTCTCATCCGAGCTGCTTTAGCACTCACACACCCGCTCGCCAATGTCCAAATGAGACCAATCAAAGCACGCGGGAATTATCTTCACAGAAGCGCGAATCCCAACGCGACGATACAGTTAACGATACAGTTCTAAATAACCAACAGAAATAATCAGTTTGATCAAAGACAGTGGAAACTATAAGCTCAATTTAACAACACTAGCACCATATTAAATATATTGCCATTACTATTATTACAAATATGTTTGTATAACGTTACCTCGAATGTGTTAGAATATTTCACCAGTAGCAGCACTGGGACTTTTCACTGTTTGTATCACTCCGCTTGTCTGTGTTTGCCTTGCATCATTAAGCCAGAAGGCGGCGACAAGTGACTGTCTTTATGAGAGAGCAATTGAACCATTGATTAGTTTTTTTTACAATCGCTATGACAATTTCTTAAATACTTTTAACACATTTCCTAAACTCTTAACACAGTTAGCACTACATCCGTCTGTGTAAGCTATACTATTAACACATTTCTTGTTGCTTTAACACAAAATGCATATTAACAAACATTTAAAATGCTTGAACTTATTTTACGCACAAGCTCAAACAAGACCAAAACAATGGATTTTTACTGTCAAATTTACCAATGCTTTAACACTGTATATCAGAACAGAAAACAGCATGTTCTAGTTAACTTTACCGGCTAAAGTCAAGGTGAACCGCTGTTTATATTGTGAGTTGAAACACAAATATATCCCCTGTATTTTATTCTATTGTTACATTATATACCGTACTGTCTAGAACCGTACCGTACATCTATAAAGCACTCTCAGATGGGTCTTTTTCTATTGAATTTCTGCAGCAAAAGACCTAAACCCAACAAAACTAAAATGTAGAGAGGCTTCAAAAGAAACTGCAGCGCAAAACACAATCTATGATCAATAATACAATATACTGTCTTGTATACGGGCCTGACACAGATGCAGTTTCTGTAACTCCATCTGATGACATTGATTGACTAAATCTTCCTGTTTGACGAGAACATAATTCGTGTTTTGAAAAATTATTTGATTTTGAGACATGTTTGCAGTGTTTTGGTAGACATGGTGTATTGTTGCTATGTGTATTATTGTATTTTGAAAATTAGTGAGTTTACAATGTGTGATTTTGAGCATGAAATTAACTGTTTTGCCAATTGTGTGTTGTGTGTTGGTGTGTTAAGAGTTTAGGAAATTTGTTAAAAGTATTGAAAAAATTGTCATAGCGATTGTAAAAAACTGTAAGTGAAAAGATTAGTCCAAAAACATTGATTAATTTAGGAAAGAAAAAGAAGCTGAAACTGATCTTTGATAGCTCATATGCCTCTGGAAAAATAATCATTTCTTATTTAAGGCCATTCCCGTTTCGAATATGTGATTGTGTATTGTCAACAATAAGCATAAACATTCTGCATTTCCATTTTGTAGTGTGGATCATTCATTGCGACATTTAAACTGATTCTCATGTTTAAAAATATCTGATAAAATCATGCTGACATGCTTTTGAAGCTACTGTTGGCCATTTTTGGGCCTTCAAAACACCTTCAAATGAACATGTCGATATCAGGAAAATCTAAATTTTCTCGAGAAAAACTATACATCAGGTACAGTAGTTTGTGACGTCAGAAACACCAGCGATTTCAAAGCGTGTTTTTGAGATGTGTGTGATCTGCTGTGGAGTCTGAGATCTCGCAGTGTTTTATAGTGTGTCAGATATAGAGTTTATGAGAGAGATGTTGAGTAATACGAGTCTTACACACACGTGATTGTGTTGATTTCACACTCTTCTTCTTATCACTGACTCTGAACAGAGAGTTGCAGTGCGATCAGCGGAACCAATGAGAAGAGCAGGAGCACACGGAGCTCCGCCTCTATGCAAATCAGATCACCGTCTATCCAATCACCTTCTGTTTTCTGTATTTTAGTGTCTGTGTTCATGATTGTAGATCAATGTCAAATAAATCTAGACTGAATCAGTTTGGCTGCTTGACATCATATTGATTTTTTTAAAACATTTAATTAAGCCTATAATTATAACAGGGTTATGATTGTTAACCGGTTTGTTTAAAATCAAATAAACATGAACTAACATAAAATATCAGCTAGTTCTTATTTTTGTTTTGTTTAACTTGAAGTAGTAAAATATACAGTATCATAAGTGAACACAAAGTGCTAAAGTTGATTAAAACGAGAAATAAAAAATCATCTTTTGGAAATTGATCTTAATGCCTTCATTTAAAAAATGAGGAAAAATCCAACCTTTAAAGACACCAATTTTCTATGTAAATAAATAATGCATATAGTAAATAAATACATGTTCTTCCTTAAAATACAGTGTGCATAAGTCAGTGATTTTTATTTTTCATATTTTTATTTTTAAAGGCCAGTTATTTCCAGATAATATGTATCCTAGTGTGTATAATATGTATCCTAATGTCAGATGTTTACTTTTAGAATAAAATAATAATCTTTTATTCTAATAGTTGACAAGGCAACATCTTATTTTCATTAAAATAAGTACTAAAATAACTAAAACTGAAATAAAAATGAATAAAACTATGCATTTAAAAAACAAGAATAATAAAAGTGACAAAAACACAACATAATTACTAAAACATTTAACTTAAATAAAAATGAAACACATTAAAAACTATTTTGGATACTTGAAATAAAAAAAAATAAAAAAATAAACTTATTTTATTATTTTATTATAACATTCCTCGTTTGTGATTAAGTTAACTTGAATTATTAAGATATCTGAAACTAAGATAAAAACTATATAGACTTTTTTTTAACTAATAAAACGGACAAAAACAACAAAATTGCCAAACCAAAAATCAAAATATTAATAAAAACTATAAAAAAGTATATTAAAGTTAAGCTACAATCTTTTTTTCTTTTTAATGATGTATTTAGAGAGAGTTGCACGTTTGTCGACACAGAGAGTAAATATTCCTTAGTAAAGGTCACAGGTCGTGCTGGTTTGGGTGTCACATTTCATCATATTCAATGCATTTTCATAACTTGAAATAAAAGAAGCGTTATAAATGTTAAACTCGACATCACATTGATCTGGTGGATAAAGCAGATAAGCTCAATCTGTTTTATTGTGTGTGTTCTCTTATGTGTCGTCAGTGTGTTCCTGATAAAACACTGATAATCAATAGGGTTTGAGATGCAGTCCATAGTTCATAAGTCAGATAATGCTGACGGGTTATTATTACAGTATCGCTCGTGATGTGGCTGATGATGATCACTTATAAACCGCAGTTATGGTGCATTTCTGTATTTGCTCTGAAGTTGCATGAGGTTTTGTCCTGGAAAGATCCGTGAAAAACGAGTTTTCCTGCTGAAAGCCTCTTTTATTCTGCCGTTACGGATCATTCGCACGACTTTAGACACGCTCTTTATTTGTCAAAGCAAATTCTGCTCACAAGACCTTAAATATGAATGAAATATGCTTTATTTTTATTAGACTTGTGACTGGTTCATGATTTGAAGAATGCATTGACATACAAATGTGTTTATAAATTACCATGCAAGGACATCCTTTATAATGATGTCATTATATTATTTCATTACATTAAAAAATACAATATATATATAAAATTACAACAGCTAAACGTTTCTTACACATGCATCTAATATTTTGACTTATATGCATTAGGATTGGTTAACATTAGTCAATGCATTAGCTAACTAATATATTTTACAGCATTTATTAAGCTTTGTTAATGTTTGTTAATAACAGTATAATTGTTGATTGTTTATTCATGTTAGTTCAGTGCATTAACTACATTAACAGATTTTTAACTGATTAATAACTGCAGTAGAAGTATCTTTCATTGTTAGTTCATCTTAACTAATACTAAAGTACAGTGTAAAGTGTTGCATTGTGCAGGAAAAAGAGTAATGAGTATCATTAATCTACTAGTGTTTATTAAAAAAATATATGTATAGGCCATATATATATATCTATAGTTAAGGTTGCATTTTTGTCAGTTTTAGTACTTTAAATAACTATATATTTAAATCTATAATATAAAAAAATACAAATATTTAATACAATTTAAAAAAATAAATATATAGTTTTTATCTTGGTTTAAGTTAGTTACTTAAAAAAAAAAACAATTGTTGTAGTTGTGTGACCCTCGGGTCTGATTGTGATGATGTCATAGTGCTGAGGGCAAAGGTTAAAGGCCACGATCTGATTATACTGGATCATAGATTTTACACTCAGAACAGCTTTTACCCCGAATGACATTTCACCTGACAAGATTTTACAGTGATCGACCAATCAGGGCCATCCTACCTGGTTAATAATTATTAATCAGTGTATTTGACAGCATAAAAGCATCTTTCACACACTCCGGTGTCACTCTTTATCCACTCGTCACCATGTCGTTCAGTGGGAAATATCAGCTGGAGAGTCAGGAGGGGTTCGTGGAGTTCATGAAGGCCGTCGGTGAGTCCGATCACTGTATAATATAATCAAATTTAATGCATTCGAAATGAACACTGTAAAAATTGTATGACAACATATGTTTTTACATTGCTTTAACTCATCAAAATAAGTTTTTCTTTTTTTAAAAGTTATTATTTCAAATCATTTTTTAAGTCAGTTTAATGTAATTTAAGTTGAAGTGACTTAAACACCCAAGTTGATTGTATTTAAAAATGTAAATTTTTAAATACAATCAACTTGGGTGTTTAAGTCACTTCAACTTAAATTACATTAAACTGACTTAATTTTTTTTTTAATTGTAATTTTTTTTAATAAATTAAATTAATTAAAAAGGTAATTACTTTAATTAATTTAAATTAATTTCTTTAAAAATATATATATATTTAATATTTTAATTCATTTTAAAATAAATACATTTTAATTAAAAAAAAATTCTTTTTACACTTTATATTGATCTGAAAGAAGGAAACATTCTAAACGCTTGTGATGTCCTTCAGGTCTCCCCGATGACATGATTGAGAAAGGCAAAGACATCAAGAGCACGTCAGAGATCGAGCAGAACGGAGATCATTTCAAAGTGACCGTGACGACCGGAGCCAAAGTCCTGAGCAACTCCTTCAGCCTCGGACAGGAGACCGACATCGAGACGCTGACCGGAGAGAAAGTCAAGGTAAGGAGAGAGAGTCAAGGTGAGGAGAGAGAGTCAAGGTGAGGAGAGAGAGAGTCAATGTGAGGAGAGTCAAGGTGAGGAGAGTCAAGGTGAGGAGAGACAGAGTCAAGGTGAGGAGAGAGAGAGTCAAGGTGACGAGAGAAAGTCAAGGTAAGGAGAGTCAAGGTGAGGAGAGAGAGTCAAGGTGAGGAGAGAGAGTGTCAAGGTGATGAGAGAAAGTCAAGGTAAGGAGAGTCAAGGTGAGGAGAGAGAGTCAAGGTGAGGAGAGTCAAGGTGAGGAGAGTCAAGGTGAGGAGAGTCAAGGTGAGGAGAGAGAGTGTCAAGGTGAGGAGAGTCAAGGTGAGGAGAGAAGGTCAAGGTGAGGAGAGAGAGTCAAGGTGAGGAGAGAGAGTCAAGGTGAGGAGAGAGAGTCAAGGTGAGGAGAGAGAGAGTCAAGTGAGAAGGATCAAGGTGAGGAAGGTCAAGGTGAGGAGAGTCAAGGTGAGGAGAAGAGGTCAAGGTGAGGAGAGTCAAGGTGAGGAGAGAGGTCAAGGTAAGGAGAGAGAGGTCAAGGTAGGAGAGAGAGTCAAGGTGAGGAGAGAGAGGTCAAGGTGAGGAGGAGAGAGTCAAGGTGACGAGAGAGAGTCAAGGTAGGAGTCAAGGTGAGGAGAGAGAGTCAAGGTGAGGAGAGAGAGTGTCAAGGTGGAGCGAGAGAAAGTCAAGGTAGGAGAGTCAAGGTGAGGAGAGAGAGTCAAGGTGAGGAGAGAGGTAGGGAGGAGAGGTGAGGAGAGGAGTCAAGGTAGAGAGAGAGTCAAGGTGGGAGAGAGAGTCAAGGTGAGGAGAGAGAGGTAAGGGAGAGTCAGGTGAGGGAGAGTCAAGGTGAGGAAGAGATGTCAGGTGAGGAGAGGAGGTCAAGGGAGGGAGAGAGAGGTCAAGTGGAGGAGAGTAAGGTGAGGAGAGAGAGGTCAGGTGAGGAGAGTCAAGGTTGAGGAGAGAAGTCAAGGTAAGGAGAGAGAGTCAAGGATGAGAGAGAGAGTAAGGAGAGGAGTCAAGGTGAGGAGAAGGTGGAGGAGAGAGGTCAAGGTGAGAGGAGAGACAAGGAGGAAGGAGAGTCAAGGTGAGAGAGAGAGGTCAAGGGAGGAGGCAGGTGAGGAGAGAGGTCAAGGTGAGAGAGAGAGTCAGGTGAGAGAAGAGAGTAAGGTGAGGAGAGAGAGTAGGTGAGGGAGAGAGAGTCAAGGTGAGGAGAGGTCAAGGTGGAGAGAGAGTCAGGGAGGAGAGAGAGAGTCAAGGTGAGGAGAGAGAGAGTCAAGGTGAGGAGAGAGAGTCAAGGTGAGGAGAGGAGTCAAGGTGAGGAGAGAGTCAAGGTGAGGAGGAGGTCAAGGTAGGAGAGAGAGTCAGGTAGGAGAGAGAGTCAAGGTGAGGAGAGAGTCAGGTGAGGGAGAGGAGCAGGTGAGGAAGAGAGGAGAGTCAAGGTGAGAAGGGAGAAGGTGAAGGGATAAGTGAGAGAGGTCAAGGAGAGAGAAAGGTAAGGAGAGAGAGTCAAGGTAGGAGAGAGAGAGTCAAGGTGAGGAGAGAGAGTCAAGGTGGGAGAGAGAGTCAAGTGAGGAGAGAGAGTCAAGGTGAGGAGAGAGAGTATAAGGTAGGAGAGAGAGTCAAGGTGAGGAGAGAGAGTCAAGGTGAGAGAGAGAGTAAGGTGAGAGTGTGAGGAGAGAGAGTTCAAGGTGAGGAGAGAGAGTCAAGGTGAGGAGAGAGAGTCAAGGTGAGGAGAGAGAGAGTCAAGGTGAGGAGAGGAGAGATCAAGGTGAGGAGAGAGTCAAGGTGAGGAGAGAGAGTCAAGGTGAGGGAGAGAGAGTCAAGGTGAGGAGAGAGAGTCAAGGTGAGGAGAGAGAGAGTCAAGGTGAGGAGAGAGAGAGTCAAGGTGAGGAGAGGAGTCAAGGTGGGAGAGAGTAAGGGGAGAGTCAAGGTGAGGAGAGAGAGTCAAGGTGAGGAGAGAGAGAGTCAAGGTGAGGAGAGGAGTCAAGGTGAAGAGAGAGAGTCAAGGTGGGAGAGCGAGAGAGTCAAGGTGAGAGGAGGAGAGTCAAGGTGAGAGAGAGAGTCAAGGTGAGGAGAGAGAGTCAAGGTGAGAGGAGAGTCAAGGTGAGAGAGAGAGTCAAGGTGAGAGAGTCAAGGTGAGGAGAGAGAGTCAAGGTGAGGAGGAGAGAGTCAAGGTGAGGAGAAGAGTCAAGGTGAGGAGAGAGAGTCAGGTGAGGAGAGAGAGAGTCAAGGTGAGGAGAGAGAGAGTCAAGGTGAGGAGAGAGAGGAGTCAAGGTGAGGAGAAGAGAGTCAAGGTGAGGGGCGAGAGAGAGTCAGGTGAGAGGTAGGGAGAGAGAGTCAAGGTGAGAGAGAGAGAGTCAAGGTGAGGAGGAGAGAGTCAAGGTAGAGGAGAGAGAGAGTCAAGGTGAGGAGAGAGAGAGAGATCAAGGTGAGGGAGAGAGAGAGTCAAGTGAGGAGAGAGAGTCAAGGTGAGGGAGAGAGAGAGTCAAGTGAGGAGGAGAGTCAAGGTGAGAGAGAGTCAAGGTGAGGAGAAGAGAGTCAAGGTGAGGAGAGAGAGTCAAGGTGAGGAGAGAGAGTCAAGGTGAGGAAGTAGGTAGAGAGGTCAAGGTGAGGAGAGAGAGTCAAGGTGAGGAGGAGAGAGTCAAGGTGAGAGAGAGTCAAGGTGAGAGAGAGTCAAGGTGAGGAGAGGAGAGAGTCAAGGTGAGGAGAGAGAGAGTCAAGGTGAGAGAGAGAGAGAGTCAAGGTGAGGAGAGAGAGTCAAGGTGAGGAGAGAGAGTCAAGGTGAGGAGAGAGTCAAGGTGAGTATGAGAGAGAAGTCAAGGTGAGGAGGAGAGAGTCAAGGTGAGAGGAGTCAAGGTAGAGAGAGAGTCAAGGTGAGGAGAGAAGTAAGGTAGGAGGAGAGCAGGTGAGAGAGAGAGTCAAGGTAGAGGAGAGAGAGTCAAGTGAGGAGAGGAGAAAAGAGATAGTGCAAAGCGTGAGGAGCATGTAGAGAAGTTCAAGTAGAGAGAGAGAAGAGTAAGGTGAGAGGAGATCGAGAGAAAAGTCAAGGTGGGAGAGAGGGAGAGTCAAGGTAGGGAGGTGAGAGAGAGAGTCAAAGGAGAATGAAGAGATGAGAGTCAAGTGATCGAAGAGTTAGTCAAGGGAGAGAATGAGGGAAAAACAAGTAGATTGTATCAAGTAGATTCAAGGGTAGAGGAGATGTTCAGTAGTGAACGAGAGAGAGTTATGAAGG
>CM070836.1:37908444-37928444 GCA_036326025.1 Chrosomus eos | reverse complement strand
CGCATATAATAATACGCAAATAATACATTTTCTTATTGGGCCGATAACGGTAATGTATATCATCGATACCGGTATACCATGCATCCCTAATATTATTGTCTCTTTGATGCTTTGGTTTTTGCTGAATCTGCTGAATGAATAAATGTGTCTCAGTGGATTGTGATGTCACTTCCTGTTCATAAATGTAACGTGAGCGCGTGTGTCTCAGTGGATTGTGATGTCACTTCCTGTTCATAAATGTAACATGTGAGCGTGTGTGTCTCAGTGTATTGTGATGTCACTTCCTGTTCATAAATGCAACATGTTCCGCTCGTGTGTGTGTCTGAGTGGATAGTGATGTCACTTCCTGCGGAACAGGTTCTTGACGCTCTCGGCGACGGGTTCCGCCATCATCTTCATGGGCTGGTTCTGCAGCGCCGCCTCACGCATGGAGTGATACACGTACTCGTTCTGCTTGAACATGCGCAGCTCCATCTCTGTCTGGATGCGCATGGCCTGATGGGAGAACAGCAACACTCAAACTCTACAGACCAACTCGAATCACACCAACTTAGTATCAATGATGATAAAATAGTGTGTTTGGAACGACATGAGGGCGAGTAAAAAACGCCGGGTGCTCAGCACTTCAGCGCTCAGCGCCTCGTTAGGCCGCGTATCCACCAAAGCGTTTTTTAGCCATCTGAACACTAGACGCTCTGTGGAAAACGCTAGACGCTCTGCTGAAAACGCTAGACGCTCTGCTGAATACGCTAGACGCTCTGCTGAAAACGCTAGACGTTCTGCTGAAAACGCTAGACGCTCTGTGGAAAACGCTAGACGCTCTGTGGAAAACGCTAGACGCTCTGTGGAAAACGCTAGACGCTCTGTGGAAAACGCTAGACGCTCTGTGGAAAACGCTAGACGCTCTGCTGAAAACGCTAGACGCTCAGCTGAAAACGCTAGACGCTCTGCTGAAAACGCTAGACGTTCTGCTGAAAACGCTAGACGCTCTGCTGAATACGCTAGACGCTCTGCTGAAAACGCTAGACGTTCTGCTGAAAACGCTAGACGCTCTGTGGAAAACGCTAGACGCTCTGCTGAAAACGCTAGACGCTCTGCTGAATACGCTAGACGCTCTGCTGAAAACGCTAGACGTTCTGCTGAAAACGCTAGACGCTCTGTGGAAAACGCTAGACGCTCTGTGGAAAACGGTAGACGCTCTGTGGAAAACGCTAGACGCTCTGCTGAAAACGCTAGACGCTCTGCTGAAAACGCTAGACGCTCTGCTGAAAACGCTAGACGTTCTGCTGAAAACGCTAGACGCTCTGCGGAAAACGCTAGACGCTCTGTGGAAAACGCTAGACGCTCTGTGGAAAACGCTAGACGCTCTGCTGAAAACGCTAGACGCTCAGCTGAAAACGCTAGACGCTCTGCTGAAAAACGCTAGACGCTCTGCTGAAAACGCTAGACGCTCTGTGGAAAACGCTAGACGCTCTGCTGAAAACGCTAGACGCTCTGCTGAAACGCTAGACGCTCTGCTGAAAACGCTAGACGTCTGCTGGAAAACGCTAGACGCTCTGTGGAAAACGCTAGACGCTCTGTGGAAAACGGTAGACGCTCTGTGGAAAACGCTAGACGCTCTGCTGAAAACGCTAGACGCTCTGCTGAAAACGCTAGACGCTCTGCTGAAAACGCTAGCTAGAACGTCTGCTGAAAACGCTAGACGCTCTGCGGAAAACGCTAGACGCTCTGTGGAAAACGCTAGACGCTCTGTGGAAAACGCTAGACGCTCTGCTGAAAACGCTAGACGCTCAGCTGAAAACGCTAGACGCTCTGCTGAAAACGCTAGACGCTCTGCTGAAAACGCTAGACGCTCTGTGGAAAACGCTAGATGCTCTGCGGAAAACGCTAGTCGCTCTGCTGAAAACGCTAGTCGCTCTGCTGAAAACGCTAGACGCTGCTGCTGAAAACGCTAGACGCTCTGCTGAAAACGCTAGACGCTCTGTGAAAACGCTAGACGCTCTGCGGAAAACGCTAGACGCGTCTGCTGAAAACGCTAGACGCTCTGTGGAAAACGCTAGACGCTCTGCGGAAAACGCTAGTCGCTCTGCTGAAAACGCTAGTCGCTCAGCTGAAAACGCTAGACGCTCTGCTGAAAACGCTAGACGCTCTGCTGTAAACGCTAGACGCTCTGTGGAAAACGCTAGACGCTCTGCGGAAAACGCTAGACGCTCTGTGGAAAACGCTAGACGCTCTGCTGAAAACGCTAGACGCTCAGCTGAAAACGCTAGACGCTCTGCTGAAAACGCTAGACGCTCTGCTGAAAACGCTAGACGCTCTGTGGAAAACGCTAGATGCTCTGCGGAAAACGCTAGTCGCTCTGCTGAAAACGCTAGTCGCTCTGCTGAAAACGCTAGACGCTCTGCTGAAAACGCTAGACGCTCTGCTGAAAACGCTAGACGCTCTGTGGAAAACGCTAGACGCTCTGCGGAAAACGCTAGACGCTCTGCTGAAAACGCTAGACGCTCTGTGGAAAACGCTAGACGCTCTGCGGAAAACGCTAGTCGCTCTGCTGAAAACGCTAGTCGCTCAGCTGAAAACGCTAGACGCTCTGCTGAAAACGCTAGACGCTCTGCTGTAAACGCTAGACGCTCTGTGGAAAACGCTAGACGCTCTGCGGAAAACGCTAGACGCTCTGTGGAAAACGCTAGACGCTCTGTGGAAAACGCTAGACGCTCTGCTGAAAACGCTAGACGCTCAGCTGAAAACGCTAGACGCTCTGCTGAAAACGCTAGACGCTCTGCTGAAAACGCTAGACGCTCTGTGGAAAACGCTAGATGCTCTGTGGAAAACGCTAGTCGCTCTGCTGAAAACGCTAGTCGCTCTGCTGAAAACGCTAGACGCTCTGCTGAAAACGGTAGACGCTCTGTGGAAAACGGTAGACGCTCTGCTGAAAACGCTAGACGCTCTGTGGAAAACGCTAGACGCTCTGCGGAAAACGCTAGACGCTCTGCTGAAAACGCTAGAACGCTCTGCTGAAAACGCTAGACGCTCTGTGGAAAACGCTAGACGCTCTGCGGAAAACGCTAGTCGCTCTGCTGAAAACGCTAGTCGCTCAGCTGAAAACGCTAGACGCTCTGCTGAAAACGCTAGACGCTCTGCTGAAAACGCTAGACGCTCTGCTGAAAAAGCTAGACGCCTCTGCTGAAAACGCTAGACGCTCTGTGGAAAACGCTAGACGCTCTGCGGAAAACGCTAGTCGCTCTGCTGAAAACGCTAGTCGCTCAGCTGAAAACGCTAGACGCTCTGCTGAAAACGCTAGACGCTCTGCTGAAAACGCTAGACGCTCTGTGGAAAACGCTAGACGCTCTGCGGAAAACGCTAGTCGCTCTGCTGAAAACGCTAGTCGCTCTGCTGAAAACGCTAGACGCTCTGCTGAAAACGCTAGTCGCTCTGCTGAAAACGCTAGACGCTCTGCTGAAAACGCTAGACGCTCTGTGGAAAACGCTAGACGCTCTGCGGAAAACGCTAGTCGCTCTGCTGAAAACGCTAGACGCTCTGCTGAAAACGCTAGTCGCTCTGCTGAAAACGCTAGACGCTCTGCTGAAAACGCTAGACGCTCTGTGGAAAACGCTAGACCCTCTGCGGAAAACGCTAGTCTCTCTGCTGAAAACGCTAGACGCTCTGCTGAAAACGCTAGACGCTCTGCTGAAAACGCTAGACGCTCTGCTGAAAACGCTAGTCTCTCTGCTGAAAACGCTAGACGCTCTGCTGAAAACGCTAGACGCTCTGCTGAAAACACTAGTCGCTTTGCTGAAAACGCTATACGCTCTGCTGAAAACGCTAGTCGCTCTGCTGAAAACGCTAGTCGCTCTGCTGAAAACGCTAGACGCTCTGCTGAAAACGCTAGACGCTCTTCTGAAAACGCTAGACGCGCTGCTGAAAACGCTAGACGCGCTGCTGAAAACGCTAGTCACTCTGCTGAAAACGCTAGTCGCTCTGCTGAAAACGCTAGACGCTTTGCTGAAAACGCTAGACGCTCTTCTGAAAACGCTAGTCGCTCTGCTGAAAACGCTAGTCACTCTGCTGAAAACGCTAGACGCTCTGCTAAAAACGCTAGACGCTCTGCTGAAAACGCTAGACGCTCTGCTGAAAACGGCAGTAATGACGCTGCGTTTTACTCAAAGTTGAAGTTTCTTCAACTCACGGCGACCAGTAAAAAACGGCAGGCGCTTCAGCGTGAAAAATACACTCAGCTCCTCATTACGCTCATGACGCTTAAAAAACCCGGCGCTACCAGTGAAAACAATTGGAAAAATACACCAGCTGCGTGAAAAAACGCTTTGGAGGACACACGGCCTAAGTGTGGTTATGGTGCGTTCACGTGCTATGTGAACTGGTATTTACCAGTGTGTTGCGTTCAAGTGCTTTTGTTGTCGTAATGTGGTAAAAAGATGGAGATCCAGACCTGTTATTTAGCTAAAACTATTTTAGATCGCTTAAGTCATCTGCTACAGCAAGAAGATGATTTATCACAACTCAAGCGGTAAATAATATGCTGTATATTTTCTAGATCAGTACATATAGTACATAGAATAGTACATATTTTTACCATTCACGACTCTCGCGTTGCTCTCCGCCATTTTGAAAAGGTCAAAGGTTATCTCATCTCGGCAACTCCTGCATCAAAATATTCTACGAGTTGCCCAGTGGAAAATACCACATGAGGGGGCGTTCACGTGCATTTTCCACGTCGGCTTTTGGTATTTACCATAATTAGCATAGCACGTGAACGCACATTAGTGTGAGCTTTACCTCCAGGTCTTTGGTGATGGGATGCATGGGGCCGTGTGTGATCATTAAGATGGCGTAGGCTTTGCAGATCATGCCGTGCCCGACCTCGATCAGCCCCGCCTGCCAGTGCGTCACGCCGGCCCGCATCGTAGCCATTCCCAGCTGAGCGTTGTTAGGATGGTACAGTTTTCTATTTCAATACACAAACATATAAAAACGACATATTAAGCCTTTTCTCAAAGTCTTGATGTTGTTTTTAGGCTCTACTAGAATAGATTTGCATGCATTATTTCCCCATTGTCAAGTCAAGACCACATCATTTATACAGCGCTTTAACAATATAGAGTTTCACAGCAGCTTTACAGTGATAACAGGAGATTACAGTAACAGAGATTGTTTAGGCTTTACAGCAGATCTAGAATAAAGTTATTGTCCATTGATTGATTCACTTCCGTTGTAAAGATCATAACTTAGCGGCCGCAATTGAAATTGCAATTCAAATATGACAGGGCCAAAACTCGTCAGATATGGGAAACGCAGTTGCAAACAGACTTTGCTTTTCCATTTGAAATTTGGCAGTCAGTGTGCGTTCGCTTAAACGAAAATGCAAACGGTAATGCGCCATTTGCAATTGCGTTTGGATTATGTCACATTTTATGCGTCCACAAATTGAAAACACAATTGCAAATACAATTTGCAATTCCTTTTGAATAATGTCCGGAATATCATTCCATAACACAGAGCCGAGACTCTGTTATCATGAAAAAAGCCAGGAAATGTCCGTTTTGACAATATGGGACCTCTTAAAGGGATACTCCACTTTTTTTGGAAATAGGCTCATTTTACAACTCCCCCAGAGTTAAACTGTTGAGTTTTACCGTTTTTGAATCCATTCAGCCGATCTCCGGTTCTGGCGGTACCACTTTTAGCATAGCTTAGCATACATCATTGAAGTGGACATTGAAGACCATTAGCATTTCCCAACAAAAAAAATAGTCCCCAGCCTGAAAATAGTCCCCAGCTCGGTAACTTCCAACGTTGGTTATGTTGACGGAAGGTAGCCTAATTTCAGGCGCTGCGTCATATCATTACGCCTGCTGCACTCATGGTACGGCAGTAAAGTTTCTTGATTATTATGCAGGAATGAGAGTATAGTTCCTAGCCATATCAGCCTAGAAAATCACAACTTTACATTTTCCGTCGGTCTTAGTGCACAATGTAACTACAGAAGAGTCAAGTTTTAAATAGGAAAAATATCGAAACTCTTTGGTCATTTTTTTGAGAAGTGCTAATGGTCTTCTCCACTTCAATGATGTATGCTAAGCTATGCTAAAAGTGGTACCGCCAGAACCAAAGATCGGCTGAATTGTTTTTTTATAAACGGTAAAACTCAACAGTTTAACTCTGGGGAGTTGTAAAATGAGCCTATTTCCAAAAAAGTGGAGTATCCCTTTAACATGCACACACACACACACATACACACACACTCACAGGTATCCCTCCACCATCTTGCGCGCATACGTAGACGCCTCGTCGAAGAACTGCAGGTATGAAAGCACTTCGCTGAGCGTGCTCCACATGCGCAGCTGATAGATGTGTGTGTCGGCCAGCACGTTCTCCTGCTTCTCCACACACTCACGGCAGATCTTCACCACCTGCCACACACACACACACACACACACACACACACACACACACACACACACACACACACACACACACACACACACACACACACACACACACACACACACACACACACACACACACACACACACACACACACACACACACACACACACACACACACACAACACAGCACACAGACACAGGCGCACACACACACACACACACACACACACACACACACACACACACACACACACACACACACACACACACACACACACACACACACACACACACACACACACAAGTGTTAGGAAAGATACTCTAAAAAAGTAATTAATTACTATTAATATAAATAAGAACTGATAAGAATTTAAATGTGTAACATGAAATACAATATACACTACCATTCAAAAGTTTGGGGATTTTTAATGTTTTTAAAAGAAGTCTCTTCTTCTCACCAAGGCTGCATTTATTTGATTAAAAATACAAAACAAACCCAGTAATATTGTGAAATATTATTATAATGTAAATCAGCTGTTTTCTATGTGAATATATAGTAAAGTGTAATTTATTCCTGTGATCAAAGCTGAATTTATCATCATTACTCCAGTCTTCAGTGTCACATAATCCTTCAGAAATCACTATAATATGATGATCTGATGCTCAAGAAACATTTATGATTATTATCACAGTTGAAAACAGTTTTGCTGCTTTATATTTTTGTGCAAACCGTGATTAATTTTTTTCAGGATCCTTTGAAAGTTCAAGAGAAAAGCATTTAATTAAAAAATAAATATTGTGCATTATTATAAATGTCTTAACTGTCACTTTTGATCAATTTAATGCGTCCTTTCTGAAGAAAAGATTATTATTTTATTTTTTTAAATGGTATTGACCCCAAACTTTTGAACGGTAGTGTATATCTGCCAAATGCATAAAAGTAAATGACCTCTTCAACAGTGTAATTAGATTACTGTAATTATTACTCAGATTACTAATTGAGATCAGATTAGTCTATAAACAGTATAAGTAATTAAATGACAGTAATCATCCGTACCTCGTTGTAGTTGGCTTCTGCCCGGGCCTTCTCCATCTTCTCCAGCATCTTCCGGCTGTATTCTGTGATCTCTCTCACCTTCTCTTCTGGAACCTGGAGCATCACATATCATCTTTAACCGGATATCGGTTCATATTCATATTTCATGCACAAAGGAATGTGTTTGGAAGCCTTTTAACATGGAGTTAGACTCAGCACATTACAATAAAAGAGGGCAATATATACTTTAAACATATATCAGATTATAACCAGAACCAGTACATCTTTATCTAGCACAAACCAATTTTATTATAAAAAAAATAGTGCTGGGCAACGATTAATCGCATTCAAAATAAAAATTTGTGTTTACATAATATATATGTGTGTACTGTGTATAATTATTTTGTATACCGGTACGTAAAAACACACATATGCATGTATATATTTAAGAAAAATTTGTTTTATTTATTTTTTTGTCAAATTTTTTAATTAGTTATTTATAAATTTATTTATTTTAGCCCAAATGTTTTATTATTTATTTTTTATATTTTAATCTCCTTTTTGTTGTTTTGTCCAATATTTCTATTAAATTATTTCTAAATTCATTTATATTATCTTATTTTTACTATTGATTTATTTGTATTATTTTTTTATTTTTTTATCAATTTTAATAAACTTTTTAATTTATTTTCGGTCAAATTTTCATTGAATTAATTATACATTTATTTATTTTCAAATCTTATTTTTATTATTGAGTTATTTTTTTTATTTTTTTGATATATATATATATATATATATATATATATATATATATATATATATATATATATAATATATATATATATATATATATATATATTTATCTACTGTTTTGTTATTTTTATAAACAAATTTAACACTTAATTTTAACACTTTTTAATATTTAGTTTTTTTTTTCATTGAAGTCTTTCTCTCAACATTTCACTGTTCACCAGTTTGAAACTGTGCTGAGCGTCAGTAACACGAGCTCTGTTCCTTATCATCCACTGAAGGACTGATATATATATATATATATAACAGCAGAATCTCTGCAGAGACACAGGACTCAGATAGTGCTGGCAACATGCCGTACGTCTCCTGTCTTCTCATATATGTTTGTTCGTTCGTTCAATAAATCATTCATTCATTCATCCATTTATTCATCCATTCATTTGTTTGTTCGTTCATTCATTCATTCATTCATCCATTCATCCATTTATTTGTTTGTTCATTCATTCATTCATTCATTCATTCATTCATTCATTCATCCATTGATTAATTAGTTGATTGGTGTTATATCAGTGAGCGGCGTCACCTTCTCTCCCTCCGGCTCGGCTCCGGCCATCTTCAGGTCATCTTTAGTGTGATTAGTGCAGTGTTCACAGGTGCAGTCGAAGAAATACTGCTGTTTCAGCAAACGCCTGCGGTCTTCAGACAGGTTGAGATAGTCCACATACGACACGCTCACCTCTTCCCCGGGACTGATCTTCCCCAGCGCTCGCAGCTCGATTCTGTGACACACACAAGCTCGAATCAGACACACACACTTCAGCTTCATGAACCCGTCCCTGCGTTCACAGATCCTCCAGATCAAGCAAGCGCACAGAACCCAACACTCTTTACTAACTAGAAAACAGTTTTGTATATAGACCCAGAATGTGATCATATACAACATCTTAACTTGATCTGACAGCGGACGGAAACACAAAGACACACACAGACAAATGTTCAGGAAGTCGTAAACCCACATATATTTGCATATTAAAGTGTTGATTAGTTGTGGCAGCTGTGAAGACTGGAAGAAAGTGTTATTAGATGTGAAAGAGGTTAGAAGTGAACAAACGACCAACCACCCGTCATCAGTGAAACTCACACTACAATTCTGTCATCATTTGACTCTCGCATCATTAAAACTTTCTTTCTTTCGTGAAAGAACACACAATGAAACATGAAAACGAACATGAGCATTTGTAAATGATAACAGAATTCGAAAGTTTTTTAACTATCTCATCTTTTTTTATATAAATATCAGTATTTGATTTGGGGTTTAATCCAGATTATGATCAAATGATCTCCCAGTAAAATGAATAGAATGTTCGTTCATCGTTATATGTTCTCGAAATAAATTGTAACATTTTTAAATGTAACTACTTGGAATGGAATGTTCAAATGTTACAAAATGGAATGTTCAGTTAACAAGGAATAACTTTTTTTAAAAGTCCCCCTGTGGTGTAAATCCAGCTTTAAATGTTGTTTATGTGTCTATGTGGTGTTTTTAATATGATTTAATAACACAAAGCATGTGTAAATTCATAAGTCGACAGCATTGCTGAGTATTTTCTGCTTAAAACTGCAGTGAACCAAAGACAGTCTCAAAAACACTGAAATCGCTGGTGTTTCTGACGTCACAAACTACAGTAACCAATCAGATCAACGTGTGATCGTCAACCAGTGGATCTTTGAGTGAGTGAGTTAGTGGAGGCGGGGCTCATTTGCATATTCATAGAACCGTGCATACTAAATGAGGCAAGGGTGTCGAGTTACATTCAAGATATTTTAAAGGGATACTCCACTTTTTTTGGAAACAGGCTCATTTTACAACTCCCCCAGAGTTAAACAGTTGAGTTTTACCGTTTTTGAATCCATTCAGCCGATTTTCTGATATTTAGAAGAATATCAGTAACTAGACAGTTTCTGGTCTCATTGACTCCCATAGTATATATTTTTCCTACTATGGGAGTCAATGAGACCAGAAACTGTCTGCTTACTGATATTCTTCCAAATATCAGAAAAACGGCTGAATGGATTCAAAAACGGTAAAACTCTGTTTAACTCTGGGGGAGTTGTAAAATGAGCCTATTTCCAAAAAAAGTGGAGTATCCCTTTAAGGCATTAAAAACAGAAAAACATTTATGGCATTTTGGTGATCAAAGATGAGTTTTAATGGATAAAATGATTGACTACAGGGGGACTTTAAAACCTGGATGTTTTGAACTTTCAGAGAACATTACAATAACTTAACTGGAAACGTTATCTAAAAATATCTTGTCAGCTGGGTAGGCCATTCAAGCAAACTCTCATGATGAAAGCTGTTCTCAGTGTCTCCGTCATGTTTTTCTGACTGTGTTTGGGTAGTTGATTATTTGAAATGATGGATGTGATGATAGAAAGAAGAAGATCTGATGAAAAGAGGAACGGTTAAATGGACCCACCTCTTCTGAGAATGATACATAGTATCGACAGCCGACTGACTGAAACACAAAGCAAGAAGAGGCTGGACTTACTGAACTCTGAGACTGTTATTAATCAAATTCTGTTGTTGTTCTGACGTTAAAAAAGAGGCAAAACTACAATTATGCACATTATACGTCTGGAGGCCGAAGTGTGCGAGAGGAATGCTAGTGTACTTAATATTAACATTACACAGCTTTATTTGGACATTTTATGTAAGCTTGTTTGAGCCACAGAATGAAAAATAAAAAATACAATTGCGACTTTCAGTAATTTCAGAATTGGGTGACAGAAAGTCGCAATTGCGAATTATAAAGTCAGAATTGTGAGATATAAACTCGCAATTGCGAGAAATAAACTCAATTCTTACTTTTTTCTCAGAATTGCGAGGGCTAAACGTGCAATTCTGAGAAAAAAGTCTGAATTTTGAGTTATAAAAGATGTCAGAATTGTGTGATATAAACTCGCAAATATGTGTAATAATAAACACAATTCAATTCACAATTCACAATTCATTAGAAATAAACACAATTCAATGTAATACAGAATTGTGTAATAAAGTCAGAATTGCGAATTAAAGTCAGAATTTTGTTATAAAGTCGAAATTCTGACTTTATTTCTCAGAATTAAGTTTTAAAGTCACAATTGCATGAGAAAAAGACAGATTTCTGACTTTAAAACACAATTCTGACTTAATAATTTGAATTCTGACTTTATCACACGCAATTGCAGGTTTACATTGCAAAAATGCTTTTCTTACTCAGTATTTTTGTCTTGTTTCCAGTCCAAACAAGCAAGATGCATTTACTAGATGATTAAAACAACATTAGATATTATGTCTTGTTTTCTGGGGAAATAAATAAAAATTAAGTGAGTTTTTGCTTAAAAAAAAGCAAAATTATCTGCCAATGGAATAAGAAAAATAATCTAGTTTCTGTTTGAATTAACATTATTTTTCTGACCCCATTGGGAGATAATTTTGCTTTTTTTAAGCAACAACTCACTTAATTTTTATTGGTTTCCCCCAGCAAACAAGACATGATATCTTATGGCATTTTAATCATCTAGTAAATGCATCTTGATTTAAGAATTTTTAGACAAAAATACTAAGTACAAAAATACTTTTTTTGCAGTAATTCTGAATTTATATCTCAATTCTGAGAAATAAAGTCGCAATTGTGAGATAAAAAGTCAAAATTATCTTTTAAATGTTTTATTCTGTGGCTTCCACATCATTCTCAGTGAATCTTCTTCAATGAGATGTCTTATCACGAACATCATGAGTTGAAAGAATGCATGTGCAAACCCAACACTAATGATACAGTATAGCACACACTGGGTTAATGCACACATTTCACAGAAACCCTGAATCACATGAGCGGGTTATTCCAGTTATTCCCTTCCCAACTCTTTCAGTTCAGACTCTCAGTTCCTCCGGCCATCTCTCTCTCTCTGCTTCCTCGCCCACACACGTTACTTTCACCTGTGCGCTCTCACGCTCCTCTGAGGATCTGAAGACCAGCGCTTTACTCACTTGCCGTTGTTGAGTATGACGGTGCAGTTGGGCCAGCAGTCGTGGTTCACCAGACACAAGTTAGGAAACAACCCAACGCCAACCGCCTGCAAACCTCTCTGATCGCTCACCATGAACCCGTTACAGTTGATCTGGGAAAACGTGAAAGAAAGAAGAGTCACCGCATGTCACATGCACACGTTTGGAATAATTATGATTTGAAATGGTGTGTTTGTTGTCAAACTCAAAAATTACTTTATTTTTAATTATTAAAAAATTCTTTATTTAATATAAAAATGTATTTCATTGACAGCATAATTGTTTTTGGGTTAGATCAGATAACATTTTTATCTGTCATATGGCCAACGTCTGCACACTGGAATGTTGTCAAAAATGTGATATATTATTAATATATTTTTTTATATATTATTGAAAATATCTGTTTTCTATGTGAATATATCGTAAAGTGTAATTTATTCCTGTGAATTTTCAGCATCATTACTCCAGTCTTCAGTGTCACATGATCCTTCAGAAATCACTATAATATGATGATCAGGGCCCATATGTATAAAACTTCTAAGAAATGCTCTTAAGAATAAGCTTTGACTTAAGTGTCAAAAAATGCTTAGTAAAAAGTAGGACTTCTCTAAGAGTAAGATACTTTTATAAAGCAGCTAAAAGCAACTTTCAGTAAAGTATAAGACTGATTCTTAAGTGCTGACTGTAGTAGTGCTGCAAACTAAGGACTACAATGATGTTAACCCAAAATGGCCGCCCTGAACCTCTGAATCAGCCAATAGTGAGCCTGCAAGGGTGAGGTCACTGCAGCATGACACCAAACATTTAATGTAATTATAACAAAATAATTTAATTAAGAAACTGAAACTTTAATATTTAAATGTATTTTTTTTAATTGCTTTGCATTGTGCAAAATTATCACAAATTAGTATTGAAGGAAAATTGTCAGATTCAACCTTTATTCAAATAGTATTAAAAATGTGTTAAATATTTTGTAAGCGTATTGTGTAGTTGTGCCTGGAGTCAATTGTTTATTTGTGATCACACAATGAAACATTTCAAATTGTACAGACACAATTTTTAACCAGGCTTTCATACAAATAAATTATGAACAGCTGAAAAAAAAGAGAGGATAATGAAATATTAAGAAATGATTATGTTGCAGACAATGTATTTTTTTTTTCCTGTGAGCTTTTTTCTAAAAACCTGTAGCTGTAGTTTGCCCTTATTTGTCACTTAATATTTAAAAATAATATTGATCTGCCTGCATTGACACCATTATATGAGAACTGAACTGAGCTGGATGATGACATCACTGTTTTCACCAGAGTGGCTGTAGAGATAAATGAACTAAATAGATAACTAATGATTTTTTACAATGGAAATGAATGCTTTAGCTTAAGTTCTGAAAGGAAGATTAATATACCTCCCTCATACCTCCCGGGGGTCGGCTCCGCCTGCGTCTTCAGGCAGTAAAAGAAGATTTCCGTGACCCTCGGATTGCGAGCCACGCAACAGAACTTTATAACACAATACTTGCTTGCTAGGCTGTTAATAAACTTTGTCACGTCATTTTGCCTCCCGAGTCTTTCTGGTTGAAATTAATAAACACTGAATTTACTTAAGCAGGACAATGACACTATTTTCTTCTAGAGCTGCTGTACAGCCAAGACTAACTTTGTTGCATTATTTTCCTGCAATCTCTGTAAAGCTGCTTTGAAAGAATCTGTATTGTAAAAAGCACTGTAGAAATAAAGGTGACTTGAAATAATTTTGTCAGATAAATACTTTCACTAAAGTTAGTGTTGTGTTCTTCCCTCACATTTTAAAATATATATTAAAAAAATATAAAAATATTTTCCTCATAATTTGATGGTTTAAGCAAACTTGTAGGGTCATTAAAAATCAGTGTCACAATAGTGCTATTCAAGAGCCTGCTAACTGTGGACTGAAGGGCCCGAGTAATCACAGGTGCACTGCTGAATTCCAGTCGCCAAATATATAAATAATACTTTAATTTCATTGCTATAAAACTTTTTTAAAGGTAAGTTACAAAAAGAATACCTTGATGATTAAACTTTTTTTATCATTTGATCAACTCATTTTACTACAATACATCATATTTTCGTTGAAAAGTGCATGGCCTAATCTCTCTGCTGCCATCTTGTTACTCCTAACTAGGTTAGGAGACCTCTCCAGCTCTCTTAAATAATTTAGGAGCTGAGACCAAGTCTTAACACTTAGGAACCTTTATGAATCACACTTACTCTTAAGTTTAGGAATAAGAGTAAAATTATGTAATTCTTAGAATTTTGACAGACTTGAGACTAAAATTTTACTCTGAGTGGCTTTATACATACGGGCCCTGATGCTCAAGAAACATTATATCAATGCATGATAAACTGCTATTCAAAAGTAAGATTAAAAAAAAAAGAGAGAAAAATTAATAATTGTATTCATCAAGGAAAACAAAATGTACCTTTGTGAACATAAGAGACTTCTTTCAAACACATTCAAAATATTTTTTATTCCATAGTTACACTACCGTTCAAAAGTTTGGGGTCAATACGATTTATTTATTTTTTTAAAGAAATTAATACTTTTCTTCAGAAAGGACGCATTAAATTGATCAAAAGTGACAGTAAAGATATTTATAATAATGCAAAATATTTATATTTTAATTAAATGCTTTTCTCTTGAACTCTCAAAGAATCCTGAAAAAAAATGAATCACAGTTTGCACAAAAATATGAAGCAGCAAAACTGTTTTCAACTGTGATAATAATCATAAATGTTTCTTTTGCATCAGATCATCATATTATAGTGATTTCTGAAGGATCATGTGACACTGAAGACTGGAGTAATGATGCTGAAAATTCACAGGAATAAATTACACTTTACTATATATTCACATAGAAAACAGCTGATTTACATTATAATAATATGTGTGTGTGTGTGTGTGTGTGCGCGCGTGTGTCAGAAGGAGCAGCAGTGTGTGTGTGTGTGTGTGTGTGTGTGTGTGTGTGTGTGTGTGTGTGTGTGTGTGTGTGTGTGTGTGTGTGTGTGTGTGTGTGTGTGTGTGTGTGTGCGCACACTGCAAAAAATGCTTTTCTTACTTAGTATTTTTGTCTCGTTTCCAGTCCAAATATCTAAAAACTCTTAAATCAAGATGCATTTACTAGAGGAGTAAAATGACATAAGATATTATGTCTTGTTTTCCAGGGGAATTCATTAAAATGAAGTGAGTTGATGCTTAAAAAAAGCTAAATTATCTGCCAATGGGGTGGAAAAAATAATCTTGTTTCTGTTTGAATTAACATTATTTTTCTGACCCCACTGGCATATCATGTTGGAGCAGTAGTGTATATATATATATATATATATCTCATGTTAAAGCAGTGGTGCACCTGTGAGCCCCTGAGCGGATGATGATTATGAGTTGACGTACCACTCCGAGGACGTGTGAGATGCTGTCCACCGTGTGCTGTTTGCTGGAGCGAGGCCAGAAATCCAGGAAATTGTGTATATCCACCTTGAAGTCCTTCAGGTCGTCCTCGTTCATGTCAGAGATGTGGTTTTCCAGTTCATCCAGCGTCGTCATCTGCATGTCCGAGACCACCATTCCCACCTTATCGATACGCCACATGATGCGAGCCGCGAGACTAAAGCACAGAACATCACATTTTTACAACATTTCTGTCAAATACAAGCGTAAACGCTACGTGCAGAACGCTATATACCGTGAGAAGAGCATGTCTAAATATTTCCTAACCTCATCCTTCCCTCGAAGCCATACGATTACACTTAACTTCTTATGTTTTTTTTTTTGTCCAGACAGCTTATTTTATTTCATTTTGATAGTATGTTTGTAATTTTTTTGGGAAATTTTTGGTTCTTTTTTATTTTATTTACCTTTAAATTATTAGATTTGATCATTAAATAAATAATAATTATATAATTTAAGCACATTCCTCACATTCTTTCAACCTAAATTCAAAATAGCTCACAGTTTAATGCATAACCCTTTTAATTCAGCTGTAAATATCTTACATTGTGTGTCTTTGCAGACTTCTTGAGTTAAATAAATAATATAAGATGATATTTCATGACTCTAGATGGGCTTATATCTCTATATGGAGTAAATGATGTTCCTCTGGGCCATAAAGTCAGTTTCTCTTCAGAATGCATTCAGATATAAAACATTTTTTTCGTAAAGTTTTAGCATTTTTAGTTTGAATTTTAAGCATTTTTAGAGTTTCCTATGTGTACTGAAGCATTCCTCACATTCCACTGATTCCTAATGGACTCAAATTGAGGGAAGGATTTCTTACTTTTTTAAATTTCAACCACAAAACTCCTCGAATCCATGATTTTTTTTTTGCATTCGTGGTTTAAAGGATTAGTTCACTTTTAAAAAAACTTTTGCTGATAATTTACTCACCCCCATGTCATCCAAGATGTCCATGTCTTTCTTTCTTCAGTGGAAAAGAAATGAAGGTTTTTGAGGAAAACATTCCAGGATTTTCTCCATATAATGGACTTCAATGGGACCCAAACGGTTCAAGGTCCAAATGACAGTTTCAGTGCAGCTTCAAAGGGCTTTAAACGACACCAGACGATGAATAAGGGTCTTATCTAGCCAAACCATCGCTCATTTCAAAAATACATTAAAAGGTTTAAGTTTTATAAGCATCGCCTTAAATGCTCGCCTTGCTCTGTTCTGTGATGCGGGAATGAACGAACGTCACGAACGCGCATCACAGAACAGAGCAAGGTGAGCATTTGTGCTTAGAAAACTTTTATTTATTTTTGAAATGAGCGCTGGTTTGGCTAGATAAGACCCTTATTCATCGTCTGGTGTCGTTTAAAGCCCTTTGAAGCTGCACTGAAACTGTCATTTGGACCTTGAACCGTTTGGGTCCCATTGAAGTCCATTATATGGAGAAAAATCCTGGAATGTTTTCATCAAAAACATTCATTTCTTTTCCACTGAAGAAAGAAAGACATGGACATCTTGGATGACATGCGGGTGAGTAAATTATCAGCAAAAGTTTTTTTTAAAGTGAACTAATCCTTTAAGTGTGACGAAACTCCTGAGGTCTTGGACTCCTCCGATGAACACTCAATTTAAAAAAATAATAATTAAAAACTGAGTTTCGGGTGAAAATGACTCGAGGGAAGGATGATGGAAAAGATTCACTTGCTCCGCTGAAAACACCGGCATTAATGTGTGCATTTAGACATTAACATACGATTGCATTTAACATGCGTCACACAGGGTTCATACAGACACTGTAAAAGGATTTTCAAGCACTACTTTTTGTTTTTTCAAGGACTACAATGAGAGATCTTACTCATCAAACAATATCTTCATTATCTTACAAATTCTAAAAAAGGTAAATAGATAAACAAAAATAAACTAATACAACAAAATGATACGAATAAAGAGCAACACAAGCAATGACTGTGGTAACTAAACCATTGAAAGGATACTATGACAAAGATATCGCTTTCCTTATTCAATCTGATTTTTTCCCACATTAATATATGATTGACCTGAAGAATGAAAGCTTTATCATATATTTATATGAGTATGTCACACTCATTCCCATGCGAAATGGCTCTATATCAATATCAGACTGACTGCAGCGTTAATTTTGTGTGAAAATATTGTTTTATCAATAAAATTAATTCAATAATTCAAGCACCATTCATAAATATGGATGTTTTCCAGGACTTTGACAAATCTCGCTCAACTGTATATTGTGAATGTACTGTTGAATGACAATAAAGTCCTTCTAAGTCTAAGTCTTAGTCTAAGTCTAAGTCTAAGTCTAAGTCTAAGTCTAAGTCTTAGTCTAAGTCTAAGTCTAAGTCTAAGTCTAAGTCTAAGTCTAAGTCTTAGTCTAAGTCTAAGTCTAAATTCAAGCTCTTGCACGAACCCTGATCATCATCACTGAAGTGTTACGGCTCATACCGGATGTTTTCATTGGGTGCTTTCCCGTAGCTCTTGACCGCAGCGCACTCGTGTTTGTGTTCTTCCCAAGCGGCGCGCTGACACGTCCGGTCGCAGTATTGAGCAAAGCGGCACTGACCACAGCGCTGGAGCTTCTCCTGCCGCCGGAAACAGCCGTGACACACAATCGACACCAGACTGCAACAGACAACGCTTCATTACAACCACAGAGACTTTAATCACATTACTGTTACACACTCTGCAAAATATGTCTTGATTCCAGTCCAAATATTTCTTAAATCAAGATGCATTTACTAAAGTAGTACAATTACATAAGATATTAAGTCTTGTTTTCTGGGGGAATTAATCAAAATTAAGTGAGTTTTTGCTTAAAACAAGCAAAATGATCTGACAATGGGGTAAGACAAATTTCTGTTTGAATTAAGATTATTTTTCTGACCCCATTGGCAGATAATTTTGCTTTTTTTAAGCAAAAACGCACTCAATTTTGATTAATTCCTTAGAAAACAGGACATAATATCTTATGGCATTTTACTAATCTAGTAAATGCATCTTGATTTAAGAATTTTTAGATATTTGGACTGAAAACAAGACAAAAATACTGAGTAAGAAAAGCAGTGTTTGCAAGAAGTAGTAGTTGTAACACACATGCCAGCATGATGAAACTTAGTGTATTTACTAGTTACCAAAAAAATGGGTTAATATAATTTTTTTTTGGAAGATATCACTGAATATTTATTTAACCATAGCCTTTTGTACACTACCGTTCAAAAGTTTGGGGTCAATACGACTTTTTTTTTTTAAGAAATTAATACTTTTCTTCAGGAAGGACGCATTAAATTGATCAAAAGTGACAGTAAAGACATTTATAATAATGCTAAATATTTATTTTTTGATTAAATGCTTTTCTCTTGAACTTTCAAAGAATCCTGAAAAAAATGAATCAAGGTTTGCACAAAAATATGAAACTGTTTTCAACATTGATAATAATCATAAATGTTTCTTGAGCATCAGATCATCATATTATAGTGATTTCTGAAGGATCATGTGACACTGAAGACTGGAGTAATGATGCTGAAAATTTGCAGGAATAAATTACACTTTACTATATATTTATATAGAAGCTGTCTCTGACAGCTGATTTACATTATAATAATATTTCACAATATTACTGGGTTTGTTTGTATTTTTAATCAAATAAATGCAGCCTTGGTGAGCAGAAGAGATTTCTTTTAAAAACATTAAAAATCCCCAAACTTTTGAACAGCAGTGTGTATATATATATCTTACATTAGTTACAGAGTTTGTGCCAGTATTCGTGACACCCTTACCTTATTCTTTCATGCTGAATCATCTTATGAAACCCTGTTTTTATATCTCATGTTCAAATTGGAAAACTGATTCTTCATGGTGAGCAAATAAAACTTCTTCACATCTGATCTTAAATTGCTCGATTCTAATCTTGATTTTACAGTGCTATTTTAAGACAAGTTGAGCTCTGGAAAAGCCACGCAAGTTCTCTTCGGGACGGTTAAATATAGACTATATATAAACGGCATATGACACGACTGCTATTTAAAGCTCAATCATAATCAGTGTTACTGTGGAATCTCTGATATACATTCTTACTTTTAAAGGTTATATAACATTAAAGCTTCGGTCAGGCGCTTTCAGGGGTTCCTTCATTGGATAATTTTATGCATAGAGCTTTGATTAGTTGTTTTTAATAATTACAATTATTTTATTAATTAAGCTGTTTGTAAACATAATTTATCACTAGAAAAAAAATGAAATGACCAGTTT
>CM070836.1:37888444-37900944 GCA_036326025.1 Chrosomus eos | reverse complement strand
GCATTTACTAGATGAGTAAAATGAGATAAGATATTAAGTCTTGTTTTCTGGGGAAATACATTAAAATTAAGAGAGTTAATGCTTAAAACAAGCAAAATTATCTGACAATGTGGTGAGAAAAATAATCTTGTTTTTGTTTGAATTAACATTATTTTTCTGAGCCCATTGGCAGATAATTTAGCTTGTTTTAAGCATTAACTCTCTTAATTTTAATGTATTTCCCCAGAAAACAAGACTTAATATCTTATCTCATTTTACTCATCTAGTAAATGCATCTTGATTTAAGAATTTTTTGATATTTGGACTGAAAACAAGACAAAAATACTTCAGTGTGCGGTGTTTTTAATATGCTTTAAGACAAACCATGTGTAAATTCACAAGTCGACAGCATTGCTGAGTATTTTCTGCTTAAAACGTAAAAAAAAATGTTTGGATATGTGAGTGTTAAAGTCCTCCCGTGTTAAAAATCCAGTTTTTAATGTTGTTTCACGAGTTTACATGTTAATGTAATCTGATATAATATTATAATGCGTATTTGGCTTGCTGTCCGGGGGGAGGGCTCTGAGCTCAGAATTCGGCCCGACCCCAGAGTACTCCCCCCTAACCTTAGAGGTCATAGGTATCTATGAGCGGACCCCGCCGAATGTGGGGTGAAGGGTGGTGGTGGGATGCTGAGAAGAAGTCATGAGACAGGAGGTAAGGGAAGGCTTTATTTATACTGGCTTCTTCTTGTGCTGATTGGATGATTACCTGAACATGCTCCTCCCGAACTTTGTTACATAAAACTTCATTTAGGGTTTAATTCAGATTACGAATAAACATTCTCCCAGTAAAGTTATTACATTGCAAAAAATGCTTTTCTTACTTAGTATTTTTGTCTTGTTTCCAATCCAAATATCCACAAATTCTTAACTCAAGATGAGCAAAAAAACATAAAATTTTATTTCTTGTTTTCCGGGGAAATTAAGAAAAAATGTATAAAAATTAAGTGAGTTTTTGCTTAAAACAAGGACAATTATCTGCCAATGGAGTAAGAAAAATTATGTTAATTCGAACAGAAAGAAGATTATTTTTTCTTACTCCATTGGCAGATAATTTTGCTTGTTTTAAGCAAAAACTCACTTAATTTTTCTTTATTTCCCCAGAAAAAAGACAGGATATCTTATGTCATTTTACTCATCTAGTAAATGCATCTTGATTTAACAATTTTTTGGATATTTGGACTGGAAACAAGACAAAAATACTAAGTAAGAAAAGCATTTTTTGCAGTGAGTTATTGGAAGAATGCGTGTTCATAACGCTGAGCGAGCCGATGTTTCTCTTGTAATGTAAAGAAACGTGTGTGTCTTGTTCTCAGGGTCTCTGGGCGACGTGTCTCGCTTCGCTCTGTCGTTCACGGACCCCGCGGAGGTGAACCGGTACCTGTCGCTGAACGTTAGCGGCGCGCTCAGCCTGACGGCCGGCGTTCTGCAGGCGTTCCCTCGCCGTCTGGGTCTGAGGAGAACCGTGGTGAACATCAGCTCTCTGTGTGCGCTGAAGCCCTTCCCCTCGTGGGTCCTGTACTGCACCGGGAAAGCGGCCCGGGACATGATGTTCCGAGTGCTAGCCGAAGAGGAGCCGGATGTACGGGTGCTGAGTTACGCCCCGGGTCAGTGCACACTTCTGCACCTTAAAGCACACATGCATATAGTTACATTGATTCTGTTTGTTGCAGGGTTTAAACATATAAATAAATAAGCAAAAAATGAAAACATAAAAATGAAACACTTGACGACACAAATTTTATTATAAAAAATTAAAATGACAAATTAAAAAATCACTAAAAATGTAATCATAAAAATGTCAAATTACGATAAAAAGCTATTGAAACAAACGGTTACTAAATGATTACAATAAATTAACAAAAAATCTAAATAATTCTAAATCAGAATAATTTTAAATCTAAAAAAAAATCTAAATCAGAACACTCTGATTTAAATTTTAGGAAAGGTTTTGCATGTTTTAGGAAAGCTCTTGCATGTTTTAGGAAAGCTCTTGCATGTTTTAGGAAAGGTTTTGCATGTTTTAGGAAAGGTTTTGCATGTTTTAGGAAAGCTCTTGCATGTTTTAGGAAAGCTCTGTCATGTTTTAGGAAAGGTTTTGCATGTTTTAGGAAAGCTCTTGCATGTTTGTTTTAGGAAAGCTCTGTCATGTTTTAGGAAAGGCTCTATGCATGTTTTAGGAAAGCATGTCTTGCTGTTTTAGGAAAGTTTTGCATGTTTTAGGAAAGGTTTGCATGTTTTAGGAAAAGACTCTTGCTTGTTTTAGGAAAGCTCTGTCGTGTTTTAGGAAAGGTTTTGCATGTTTTAGGAAAGCTCTGTCATGTTTTAGGAAAGGTTTTGCATGTTTTAGGAAAGGTCTTGCATGTTTTAGGAAAGGTTTTGCATGTTTTAGGAGAGGTCTTGCATGTTTTAGGAAAGCTCTTGCATGTTTTAGGAAAGGTTGTGCATGTTTTAGGAAAGGTCTTGCATGTTTTAGGAAAGGTCTTGCATGTTTTAGGAAAGGTTGTGCATGTTTTAGGAAAGGTCTTGCATGTTTTAGGAAAGGTTTTGCATGTTTTAGGAAATCTCTGTCATGTTTTAGGAGAGGTCTTGTATGTTTTAGGAAAGGTTTTGCATGTTTTAGGAAAGCTCTGTCATGTTTTAGGAAAGGTCTTGCATGTTATAGGAAAGTTCTTGCATGTTTAAGGAAAGGTCTTGCATGTTTTAGGAAAGGGTTTGCATGTTTTAGGAAAGCTCTTGCATGTTTTAGGAAAGGTTTTGCATGTTTTGGGAAAGGTTTTGCATGTTTTAGGAAAGGTTTTGCATGTTTTAGGAAAGGTTTTGCATGTTTTGGGAAAGGTTTTGCATGTTTTGGGAAAGGTCTTGCATGTTTTGGGAAAGGTTGTGCGTGTTTACGAAAGGTTTTGCATGTTTTGGGAAAAGTTTTGCATGTTTTAGGAAAGGTTTTGCATGTTTTAGGAAAGGTTTTGCATGTTTTAGGAAAGGGTTTGCATGTTTAAGGAAAGGTCTTGCATGTTTTAGGAAAGGTCTTGCATGTTTTTTAGAGGAAAGGTTTGCATGTTTAAGGAAAGGTCTTGCATGTTTAAGGAAAGGTCTTGCATGTTTTAGGAAAGGTTTGTATGTTTTAGGAAAGCTCTTGCATGTTTTAGGAAAGGTTTTGCATGTTTTGGGAAAGGTTTGCATGTTTTAGGAAAGGTCTTGCATGTTTTAGGAAAGGTTTTGCATGTTTTGGGAAAGGTTTTGCATGTTTTGGGAAAGGTCTTGCATGTTTTGGGAAAGGTTTATGCATGTTTATGAAAGGTTTTGCATGTTTTGGGAAAGGTTTTGCATGTTTTAGGAAAGGTTTTGCATGTTTTGGGAAAGGTTTTGCATGTTATTAGGAAAAGGTCTTGCATGTTTTAGGAAAGGTTTTGCATGTTTTGGGAAAGGTTTGCATGTTTTAGGAAAGGTTTTGCATGTTTTAGGAAAAGGATTTGCATGTTTTAGGAAAGGTCTTGTGAATGTTTTAGGAAAGGTTTTGCATGTTTTAGGAAAGCTCTTTCATGTTTTAGGAAAGGTTTTTAGGAAAATGTGTTGTATTTACATGTTTTAGGAAAGGTTTTAAGTAAGAGTTTTGCATGTTTTAGGAAAGGTCTTGCATGTTTTAGGAAAGGTTTTGCATGTTTTAGGAAAGTTCTTGCATGTTTTAGGATAGGTGATTTTAGAAGTTTTGCAAAGGTTTTGAAGTTTAGAGGAAAGGTCTTGCATGTTTTAGGAAAGGTTTTGCATGTTTTAGGAAAGGTCTTGCATGTTTTAGGAAAGGTTTTGCATGTTTTGAGGAAAGGTCTTGCATGTTTTAGGAAAGGTTTTGCATGTTTTAGGAAAGTTCTTGCATGTTTTAGGATAGATTTTGCATGTTTTAGAAAGGTTTTGCATTTTTAGGAAAGGTCTTGGATGTTTTAGGAAAGGTCTTGCATGTTTTAGGAAAGGTTTTGCATGTTTTAGGAAAGGTCTTGATGTTTTAGGAAAGGTCTTGCATGTTTTAGGAAAGGTCTTGCATGTTTTAGGAAAGGTTTTGCATGTTTTAGGAAAGGTATTTGGCATGTTTTAGGAAAGCTCTTGCATGTTTTAGGAAGAGAAAAGGTTTGCATGTTTTAGTGAAAGGTTTTGCATGTTTTAGGAAAGGTTTTGCATGTTTTAGGAAAGTTTTGCATGTTTTAGAAAGCTCTGTCATGTTTTAGGAAAGGTCTTGCATGTTTTAGGAAAGCTTTGCATGTTTTAGGAAAGTTTGCATGTTTTAGGAAAGCTCTTGCATGTTTTAGGAAAGCTTTGCATTGTTTTAGGAAAGCTCTGCGTGTTTTAGGAAAGGTTTTTAGCATGTTTTAGGAAAGCTCTGTCATGTTTTAGGAAAGGTTTTGGCATGTTTTAGGAAAGCTCTTGCATGTTTTAGGAAAGGTTTTGCATGTTTTAGGAAAGTCTTGCATGTTTTAGGAAAGGTTTTGCATGTTTAGAAAGCTCTTGCATGTTTTAGGAAAGCTTTGCATGTTTTAGGAAAGGTTGGCATGTTTTAGGAAAGGTCTTGCATGTTTTAGAAAAGCTCTTGCTGTTTTAGGAAAGGTTTTGCATGTTTTAGGAAAGCTCTTGCATGTTTTAGGAAAGGTCTTGCATGCTTAGAAAAACTCTTGCATGTTTTAGGAAAGGTTGTGCATGTTTTAGGAAAGCTCTTGCATGTTTTAGGAAAGCTCTGCTTGTTTTAGGAAAGCTCTTGCATGTTTTAGGAAAGGTTTATGCATAGTTTTAGGAAAGCTCTTGCATGTTTTAGGAAAGTCTTGGATGCTTTAGAAAAACTCTTGCATGTTTTAGGAAAGGTTGCTTGGAATGCTTTAAGAAAAACTCTTAGAGCATGTTTTAGGAAAGGTCTTGGATGCTTTAGAAAAACTCTTGCATGTTTAGGAAAGGTCTTTGGATGCTTTAGAAAAACTCTTGCATGTTTGAGGAAAGGTTTTCCATGTTTGGGAAAGGTTTTGCATGTTTTAGGAAAGGTCTTGGATGTTTTAGAAAAACTCTTGCATGTTTTAGGAAAGGTTTTGCATGTTCACTGATGGTTGCTGGACTCACTGTGACCCAGAGTCCTCTGGACACAGACATGCAGCTCAAGCTCGTCGTTTCTCAGAGACCTGAACCTGCGTCCTCGTTCTCCTCGATGTTCTCCGAGCAACAGCTTCTGACCTGCGAGGAGTCCGGGTCCAAACTCATCAAACTCCTGCTGGACAACGACTTCCCATCCGGAGCGCATCTCGACTTCTACGAGCTTTAGGAGCAGATTCACACTTACAGCTCGTGTACATACAAACATGTGCTTCTTCCTTGGGTTTCCAGCACAAATATATAAACATTCTTACATCAAGATGCATTGACTGGAGAAGAAGCAAAATGACTGAAGACATTAAGACTGGAAAATGAATCAAAATGAAGTGAGTTTGTTTTTAAAACAAGAACAAATATATGACAATGGAGTCAAAATAATCTTGTTTTCCCTTTGATTTTAGTTTATTTTTCTGACTTCTTGTTTTAAGCATAAAATCACTTCATTTTGGTTCATTTTTCAGACTTAATATCTTCAGTCATTTTGTTTCTCCAGTAAATGTGAATCCTTCATAATTCAGTTTACATTTAATGAAGAAGCAAAATGACTAAAGACTAAAAAATGAATCAAAATCAGTGACTACATTGTCCGATATTTCATTGTTTTGATATTTGTGCTGTTATTCTTTTTTATATATTTTTTTATTTTACATTTTTATGGTAAACCTTTCAGTCTGTTAATTTTGATTCTTTCATTTTTTAATGATTTATTTAAATTTAAAACGTTATGTTTCAGTGTTTTATTTTTATGTTTTCCTTTTTTAATTGTTTATTTTAATTTGACATTTTAAGATTTTATTACATTTTTTTAATTATTTGTTTATTTTAATTTGAATCAAGATACATATATAATTAATACTGAAAATGTATAAAAACCAGTGACTTCAAAGGCAGATATTTAAATGTTTAGATATTTGTGCTAGAAAACAAGACAGAAACACTGAGGAAGGTCATCATGTTATACCATGTTGTTGATAGATCTGTGTTTTTTTTATTCATTTTAAGTCTACGTTAAAAAAAATCTGTAAATTTGTTTAGACATATGCACACGTTTTTATAAGAAAGAATAAATAAATGTCCCTGGTGTTTTACAGCTGCTGTGTGGAGTTAATATTAATGCAGCTCATAGATATTTATTAATGCAGCTCATAGATATTTATTAATGCAGCTGATGCCCTCTAGTGGTGCTCGACGGAAATACAGAGGAAAACACAATCAAAGAATATTCAGAGAATATTTAGACTTATTTTCTCCACTATATCTTTATTTTTTTATCCCTTAATAAATTAACGATACGGGTACAACAGCCGTATTTATTGTTATTTTCCTCAAATCCACTAGATAGCATTAAAACTCACCGCAACACTATTCTTAAAGAGACAGTTCACCCAATGATGTAAATCCTCATCATTTACTCACCCTCAATGTATTCCATACATGTACGAGTTTATTTCCTTTGCTGAACACAAAAGAAGATATTTTGAAAAATCTTGGCAACTAAACAGTTGATGGACCCCATAGACTTATTTTATTTTCCTATGGAAGTCAAAGGGGTTCATCAACTGTGATACTGATTTTAAACAACAGTTCAATAAATAAGAAGTTAATATTGTGCAATAGAAGACACAATATTGTCTGTTTTTGTTACCTATAAGGCTATAAAATGTTGTGCTTCTCCAAAAATGTAATTTCTGAATGAAAACGGGTTTGAGCGAATCAATCGGGTAAAACAATGATTCAATGACTCGTTCAAAGAGTCGTTTGAACGAATCTAATGAATAGATGACTCACTCATTTAAACATTTACCGCCACCTACTGGCAGTTTTAGTTTATTATTTAGAGTTTTTTCATTACATTACATATTTACAAATGAGTAAACACTTAAAAACCTAAAAATAAAAAATGAGTCATTATTTACTCGCCCTGTGACTGTCAAAGCCTGAAAGTTTATGTGTAATAAATTATATGTTGAATCAAATATAAAAAAAAAAACTTGAACTACTTTTTGTTGATGCGTTTCGAATTTAACACAATAATGACTATAACTTTTATTGTGCGATTAATTGATTTTAATTGTTTGACAGCCTTGTTTTTGTTAGAAGTAAAGTTTTCCAATAACTGAAGAATATGTAAAAGTATGATTTGAGGTAAATCATAAAAATAATAAATATCTGGCTGAGAGTTTGTTTTATTTATTGACAAGAAATGGTTAGATTCAAATGATCAATGTTATTTATTAATTCAGATTTAGTCAGATTAAGTCCATTTAGAAAATCAACGTATAATAATGAAACCATAAAAAAATATGATACTAATCAAATAAATGCAATATATTGTTAAGTGTAAAGGCATATTAAATTAGTATAGGAAGGGTTTATTGTGCAGGCAAGCAGAATAATATGTTGTTGTTGTTTTTTTACAAAATTTCGGTATTTTTAATGATAGTGGTGTTTTATATATAAATATATATAAAAAAAAATAAACAGAATATCAGACCCTATTTAAACAGTAAAAGTCAGATTATATATATTTCAGAAACACATCTGATATGACATTAACACTTACAGGCTTTTTGTCTTCTTCCTGTCACATGACATACACACACACACACACACACACACACACACACACACACACACACACACACACACACACACACACACACACACACACACACACACACACACACACACACACACACGCTGTCTCTTTGATGGAGCCGGTTGCCATGGTAACAGTAGCGAGTTGACGTCATCGGTGAATTTGTGAATGGAGACCAAGTGTGTGAAATAACCTGCAGCTTTCCTGGAAGAGAAAAGACATGAACGCATGTGTTTTAGAGAGGAGAGATGCTTATTAATACAATTTAATTAAAATGTAATAAAATCAAAAATATTTCTTAATTTTTTATGTATGTTTTAAAGTTGAAACCTACATGGCAACACTGTCTCTCACCTATAAATAAACCTAAACAATAGCATGAAAAAAAATAGTAAAAAGGTTTAATATATGCAAAGATGTCAAGACCAATGACAATTCAGTATGCAAATTCCACATCAATATGCAAATATCGCATAAGCTGCTTTTATTGGACATTCCATCAATGTAAGTTAGTGAGAGATTTTCAATGCCCGAGGAACATTAGCACAGAGCTGTCAAACAAAAACTAATTATGGGAGAATTTAATTAAAAAAACGTTTCATTGTGTGTTTATTATTAGTGATGGGGATTTTAAGTTGCATCGCTCCGCCAGTAGATGGCGCCAAACGACTCTCTCTATGAGCGAATCAACTGAGTCAATTCGAATCATTCAAAAACAATGATTCATTCAAGAACGCTAATCTGAACAATGTGGTTACAGATATTTTGGAGAATATCTACATCATTGGATGAATAAAGAAAATGTTGTGGTGAGTAAAAACCGCATACGGCTTATTTTTAACCCTTTACGAAGCTCCGGTTTTGGGTTTCATCCATATAGTAGCCTAGCCTAGCCTAAAAATGAACATACATTTCTTGCCAAAGAGTCTTTGAATTTTAACTTTGTATACATACTCATAGGCTCCTTCTGATGTTTCATCAGTCCATATTTGATCTATGGAACATATTTCTGGCCAAAGAGTCCTCAAAGGATAACTTACTAAGCGTTCTCGTAGACTTATTATCAACCATACATTGGTCCACATTAAATGTATTTGAGGAAAAACGTGAATATACAATGAATGTGCTTGCTGAGGGATATTTCCTTTTTACGGGCTCTCTCAGGAGTGCGCATGCGCGCGTCGCTGCCTGACTGACTTCATGCCATATACTACGCACATGCGCAGTGCCGTCTGCGTTTCAGGGGGCGTGGCTGACGCGCGAGAGAGGGGCGTGGCTGAGGTGGGTGTGTGGCTCAGCTGATACACGCATCTGACTATCATCATCATCATCATCATCCTCATCATCATCTGAGACCTGCTCCTGTACAGATAAACACCGCTCGCTGGTTTAATGGACTCGCTGTGGACGCGTCGGTGAATGAACGCGACCGATGTGACGCGCGTCGCTGTCCGCGGTGCTGAAACAGTGAGTACGAGCACGCATTATACCCAGCGTTATTATAAAGACCTCCATTCTCTCGCGCGCATAAAGCCAGCCAGCGCGCATTATGTAATGCATTGAAGGAACGAAAGAGCAGGTTTACATCTTCATGCTGCGTCTTTGTGTGTGTGTGTGTGTGTGTGTGTGTGTGTGTGTGTGTGTGTGTGTGTGTGTGTGTGTGTGTGTGTGTGTGTGTGTGCAGAAGCTGGAGATTATAGGCAGAAAATGGAGAGTGTGTATTCGAGCAGGGCTTTATTAAGATGCATGCTTGTAGAAGGAGCTGCAGGTGTGTATTCACACACACATGAAAGGCGATCTCTTGTGTTTAGACACACAGCTGGACTCCATACTGGATCAGAACTTGCAGGGTTTAGAGAGGCTGAGGCCTTAAGGAGCCAATAAAAGTTTGCTCATGCATTGTCATTCACTTTACACACAAAGCCACACATAAGTCACCTCGTGGCCCATTACAAGCCAATGTGCCACAGCAAGTGTGTGTGAGATGTGTGAGAGAACAGATGAGGTAATGGTAAAGCACTGGAGTGTGTGAAGCCCCTGTTGGTTAGACGTGGTGCTGCAACTTAATGGCATTAATATGGATATTTTACAGGTTTTATTAACGCTAACACACATTTTCAAAACTTTACCTCTTTATTTTTCAAAACTTAACACATAAATTGCAAGAATTGCACACAAAATGCAACATATCTCATGCAAAATAAAGCACTGCATTCAAAATATCACAAATGCACGTTGCAAACACCTTTTCTATAATATTATATTTTTAGATATATCATATGCAAACAGTTATTCGAAACCTAAAGCTCTCATTTCACATACATTTCTGTACAAGATTGAAAGTAATTGGCGGAGAGATGTTGAACGATTAACGGTAAACATGAAAGCAAGATTGAAAACAAACTATTTTTTACTGTAAGCATTTGTGAGTGTGAATACAGTATTACACAGTCTGAAAAACCTATAACTCGACCTTTGAGGTGTGTGTGTGTGTGCAGCGCGTGTGTGTGTGTGTGAGGAGTGTGTGTGTGTGTGTGTGTGTGGGTGTGTGTGTGTGTGGAGTGTGTGTGTGTGTGTGTGTGAGGAGTGTGTGTGTGTGCAGCGTGTGTGTGTGTGTGTGAGGAGTGTGTGTGTGTGTGTGTGGAGTGTGTGGAGTGTGTGTGTGTGTGTGTGTGTGTGTGTGTGTGTGTGTGTGTGTGTGTGTGTGTGTGTGTGTGTGTGTGTGTGTGTGTGTTGTGAGAGAGGCTCTGATGAATTACTGTGGCTTTTGATAGGTTGTGTTTGAAATAGGAAATCAAGGGACTTCCTGTTAGATTTGTGTGTGTAACAGAGAGAAGTGTGTGTTCTGGTTTGCAAAAAGTGTCGAGTCGAAGGCCGAGAATTAGTGTGTGGTTTTGCAGATTTGGGGTGTGTTTCTGGTGTTTGAGTGTCAGGTTTCAGAAATAGTGTGATAATACAGATTTTGTGTGTAAGTATTTAAAAACTGTAAAGAGTCAAACACAAGTTTAGATCGTCATTGCATCAGTCAGTCACTATAGGTTAAGTTATTAGTGTATTATTATTAGTGCATTTGTTTATATATACACATAAACACATGTTGCTTGAGCACTGGATCTTCAGAAATGTATTTGGTAATACAAAATATTCGTAACTTTTCTTTATTCTTAAGAATGCTTTATGAATCTTTTTGATTAACTCTTATCATGCTACTGTCATGCAAAGGTTTCCTCACCACGGCTGCGTTTAAAAAAAATACAGTAAAAATCGTGAAATATTATTAGAATGTAAACCATCTGTTTTATATGTGAATAATATATATATATATAGTAAAGTGTAATTTATATTTATCATCATTACTCCAGTCTTCAGTGTCACATGATCCTTCAGAAATCACTATAATATGATGATCTGATGCTCAAGAAACATTTATGATTATCATCACAGTTGAAAACAGTTTGTGGAAAAACAATTTTTTCAGGATTCTTTGATGAATAGAAATTTCAGAAGAACAGCATTTATTTGAAATAGAATCTTTTGTAACATTATAAATGTCTTTACTGTCACTTTTAATCAATTTAATGCATCTTTGATGAATAGTAAAGAGGTTTTTTTTTTTAAATGTTACTTTTTTGAATGTTTGTGCTTTCTCACCCCTATTTCCGCCTCAATTTACTTAACTTTTAATCGATTTAAAGCTGCTGTAGGTAACTTTTGTAAAAACAGATAATCTGTGAAAAACTGGCCGTGAAAAATCTGTGAAAAATTAGTTTTTCTCACAAATTTTCCCAGTTTCCGCCTCAATTTACTTCACTTTTGCTCAATTTAATGCATCTATGATGAATAGTAAAGATTTTGTAATTTTTTTTTAAATGTTACTACCACAAATGTTCTCACCCCTGTTTCCACCTCAATGTCTTTACTTTCACTTTATATCAATTTAATGCATCTTTGATGAATAGTAAAGATTTTTTTTTTTAAATATTACTGTCTTGAGTGTTTAATGTGCTTTCTCGCCCCTGTGTCCGCCTCACTTTACTTCACGTTTGCTCAATTTAATGCATCTTTGAGGAATAGTAAAGAATTTGTAAATTTTTTTTAAATGTTACTACCACAAATGTTCTCACCCCTGTTTCCACCTCAATGTCTTTACTTTCACTTTATATCAATTTAATGCATCTATGATGAATAGTAAAGATTTTTTTTTTTAAATATTACTGTCTTGAGTGTTTAATGTGCGTTCTCGCCCTGTGTGCGCCTCAGTGTCAGTCAGGAGGTCCGGCATCAGTATCGGCCCATGTGGAGGTTGAGTGACGGCCCGGTTCGCCCAGGATGGGTAGTGTCGGCAGCGGGGTGGCGGGCGAGCAGGAGTTCGCCATGAAGAGCGTGGGCACGCGCACCACCCTCCCTCGAGGCCCGGCTCTGACCCGGCGAGATCACGTCAGATCCAGCGCCGAGCGGCTCCACCCGCCTCCGTCCGATCGGCTCCACCAGCCTCCGTCATCAGAGGGCTCCAGTGACGAGTTCACTGCAGATCGAGGACTGGGAAACATCTCCTCGTCCCGGCTGGAGAGGGCTCCGGGGAACGGGCCGGAGGGGAACGGGAAACACCGGACCGGAGCTGGAGTGACTCTGGATGCGTGTGGGAACGTCGTGGGTCACGGCGCGGAGAAGAGCCGGGATGGAGTCGCACCGGGGAAGAACAGAGACGGGAACAACAGCAAGAGGGACAGTCG
>CM070836.1:37878444-37883444 GCA_036326025.1 Chrosomus eos | reverse complement strand
GGACAGATGCACTTTTTATGATGGACAGATGCACTTTTATGATGGACAGATGCACTTTTATGATGGAAAAAGATGCACTTTATGATGGAAATGCACTTTTATGGACAGATGCACTTTTATGATGAAGAACTAGATGCACTTTTTATGATGGACAGATGCACTTTTATGAAATCACTTATGATGGACAGATGCACTTTTATGATGGATAGACGCACTTTTATGATGGACAGATGCACTTTTATGATGGACAGATGCACTTTATGATGAAGATGCACTTATGATGTATTTATGATGGACAGATGCACTTTTATGATGGACTAGATGCACTTTTATGATGGACAGATGCACTTTTATGATGGACAGATGCACTTTTATGATGGACAGATGCACTTTTATGATGGACAGATGCACTTTTATGATGGACAGATGCACTTTTATGATGGACAGATGCACTTTTATGATGGACAGATGCACTTTTATGATGGATCACTAGATGCAATCCTTTTATGATGGACAGATGCACTTTTATGATGGACAGATGCACTTTTATGATGGACAGATGCACTTTTATGATGGACAGATGCACTTTTATGATGGAAGATGGCCCCTTTTATGATGGAAGATGCACTTTTATGATGGACAGATGCACTTTTATGATGGACAGATGCACTTTTATGATGGACAGATGCACTTTTATGATGGACAGATGCACTTTTATGATGGACAGATGCACTTTTATGATGGACAGATGCACTTTTATGATGGACAGATGCACTTTTAATGATGGACAGATGCACTTTTATGATGGACAGATGCACTTTTATGATGGAAGATGCACTTTTATGATGGACAGATGCACTTTATGATGACAGACAGATGCACTTTTATGATGGACAGATGCACTTTTATGATGGAAGATGCACTTTTATGATGGACAGATGCACTTTTATGATGACAGACTAATGATGCACTTTTATGATGGACAGATGCACTTTTATGATGGACAGATGCACTTTTATGATGGACAATGCACTTTATATGGAAAGATGCACTTTTATGATGACAGATGCACTTTTATGATGGACAGATGCACTTTATGATGGACAGATGCACTTTTATGATGACAGATGCACTTTTATGATGGACAGATGCACTTTTATGATGGACAGATGCACTTTATGATGACAGATGCACTTTTATGATGGACAGATGCACTTTAATGAGAAGATGCACTTTTATGATGGACAGATGCACTTTTATGATGGACAGATGCACTTTTATGATGACAGATGCACTTTTATGATGGACAGATGCACTTTTATGATGGACAGATGCACTTTTATGATGGACAGATGCACTTTTATGAGAAGATGACTTAGATGGAAGATGCACTTTATGATGGACAGAATGCACTTTTATGATGGACAGATGCACTTTTATGATGGACAATGCACTTTTATGATGGACAGATGCACTTTTATATGGACAGATGCACTTTAAATGATGGACAGATGCACTTTTATGATGGACAGATGCACTTTTATGATGGACAGATACTTTTATGAGACAATGCACTTTTATGAGGACAGTATGCACTTTATGTGGAAATGCACTTTTAGATGACAGATGCGACTTATATGATGGGAGGACTTAGATGACAGATGCACTTATTATGATGGACAGATGACTTATGATGACAAAGCACTTTTAGATGACAGATGACTTTATGAGGACAGATGCCTATTATGATGGACAAGCACTTATGAAGGACAGAGCACATGATGGACAGATGCACTTATGATGGACAGATGCACTAATTATGATGGAACAGATCACTTTTATGATGGACAGATGCACTTATATGAGGACAGATGCACTTTTACATGAGACAGATGCACTTTTATGATGGAAGATGCACTTTATGATGGACAGATGCACTTTATGACGGACAGATGCACTTTATAATGGATGACTAGTAATGCACTTTTATGATGGACAGATGCACTTTTATGATGGACAGATGCACTTTTATGATGGACAGATGCACTTTTATGATGACAGATGCACTGAGACTAGCACTTTTATGATGGACAGATGCACTTTTATGATGGACAGATGCACTTTTATAGATGCACAATGAGATGCACTTTATATGGATGATGGACAGATGCACTTTATGATGGACGATGCACTTTATGATGGACAGATGCACTTTATGATGGACAGATGCACTTTTAATGATGGATAGAGCACTTTTATGATGGATAGATGCACTTTTATGATGGACAGATGCACTTTTATGATGGTAAAGATGCACTTTAATGATGGACAGATGCACTTTTTATGATTGGACAGATGCACTTTATGATGGACAGATGCACTTTTATGATGGACAGAAGCACTTATAGATGGAATGATGCACTTTTATGATGACGATGCACTTTTATGATGGACATGCAGTGGCAGCAATTATGATGGACAGATGCACTTTTATGATGGAAGATGCCTTTATATGATGGCAATGCACTTTTAAGACATCAAAACTGGATTAGATGGACAGATGCACTTTTATGATGGACAGATGCACTTTATATGATGGACAGATGCACTTTTATGACAGATGCACATTTAAGATGGAACATGCACTTTTATGAGGACAGATGCACTTTTATGATGGACAATGCACTTTTATGATGACAGATGCACTTTTATGAGGACAGATGCACTTTTATGATGGACAGATGCACTTTTATGATGGACAGACACTTTAATGATGGACAGATGCACTTTTATGATGACAGATGACTTTATGATGGACAGATGACTTTTATGATGACAGATGCACTTTTATGACGGACAGATGCACTTTTATGATGGACAGATGCACTTTTATGACGGATAAAAAATCTCTTTCACTGTAATCTCCTATTATCACTGTAAAGCTGCTGTGAAACTCTATATTGTTTAAAGTGCCGTATAAATGAAGTGGTCTTGACTTGCGTGCGTTGGGTTTGTGTTGCGCAGCTGTGTCAGAAAGTGGGCGAGATCTCTCTGCTGAAACAGCAGCTTCGGGAGAGCCAGAACGAGGTTACGCAGCGGGCCGGAGAGATGGTGGCCCTCAGGGGTCAAATGAAGGAGCTGAACGCCCAGCTGAAGGAGCGCGAGGAGACGATGATCGGCCTGAAGGACTCATACGCCAGCAAGAGCCGAGAGCTGGAGAGATGTGAAGGAGAACTGAAGCGGACGCTGACGGAGGTGCTGCAGAAACACACACACACACACACACACACACACACACACACACACACACACACACACACACACACACACACACACACACACACACACACACACACTCATATGTGACCCTGGGCGTCAGAACCATTGTATATTGGTGCGTTCAAGTCATCTCGTACAGATCGTATTTACGAGTTAAACGCACACCTCCGTTTCCGGCTCATGGGACATTATTTCTGAAAAAATATGTATGGTAGTCAATGGCGAGAGACAACTTATCTTTTTATTCCGTCTGAACTGTGCCCTGAATTACACATATGATGTTTGTCAATTTAAAAGATAATTATGAAAGTCAAGAAAGTCACAGTTTGTCATAAAACAGAAGAGTAACATTTAGTTTGAACGTTTTTACTGTATTTTTACGTATATGTTGATTGGTGTGTTTCGCAGGTGTCGATGTTGCGTGACAAGCTGGTGGTGTTCGAAGCCGAGGTCCTGGGTCTCAAACGGGCCCTGAACGAGTTGAGCTGCAGGAGCGCGGTCAGTTTACCGTGGGCCGGCCTCCACTCGCCCCGCACGCCCGAACCCCTCAGCGCCGCGGTGGACTCGCTCCTCAGCTTGCAGAGCGACGAGGCTAAAGCGCAGCGGCAGGAGGCGGAGCTACGGCGTCAGCTGGAGCGCCTGACGGGAGAGCTACACCTGGAGCGGCAGCAGCGCGAGAGACAGGCGCTCACCTTCGCTCAGGAGAGGCACACCTGGCAGGACGAGAAGGAGCGCGTGCTGAAGTACCAGGCCCAGCTGCAGATCAGCTACGTGGAGACGCTGCAGAGGAACCAGGCGCTGGAGGAGCGGGTCGGGCAGCTCGGGTCCGAGTCCCTCTCCATCCCCGTCCCGGCGCCCGCCGATCCCAAAACACCGGCTCTGCATCAGCTGGCGCCTCCGTGGCCCGGACCGTCCCGGCTGGAGCGCATCGAGTCCACAGAGATTTAGACGTGAACTTTAAGTCAGAGACAATCGACGAGACCCGAACGCACTAAAGAGACCCGAGCTGAAAGAAGGAGGACTCATGCAGTTATGAATCAAAAAAGATGCACATGTTTTTTCATCTCATCGCTGAAAGCTGTTCTATAAACTATCGGTCAAAATTGGAATAATTACAATTTTTTATGTTTTTGAAAACTCACCAAGGCTGCATTTATCTGATAAAAAAAAACATTTAAATATTATTATAGTTTATCAGAGACAATTTGACGTCTGGCAACAGAGACTCGAACGCACTAAAGAACAACTAATGCAGTTATGAATCAAAAAAGATGCACACACTTTTTACATATCTTCGCTAAAAGATGTTCTATAAACTATCAGTCAAAATTGGAATAATTACGATTTTTTTATGGTTTTGAAAACTCACCAAAGCTTCATTTATCTGATAAAAAATACAGTAAGAATAGTGAAATATTAATATAGTTTATCAGAGACAATCGACGAGCTGAAAAGGTATAATAAAATAATAATAAAAAAGGTTAAAAAAATATTATTGCAATGTAAAACAGCTGTTTATGATTATAGTAAAGTGTAATTTATTCCTGTGATCAAAGCTGAATTTATCATCATTACTCCAGTCTTCAGTGTCACATGATCCTTCAGAAATCACTATAATATGATGATCTGATGCTCAAGAAACATTTATGATTATTATCAATGTTAATTTTTTTGTGGAAAACGTGATCAATTTTATTTTTCAGGATTCTCTGATGAATAGA